>BCKF01000007.1:424005-499917 GCA_001600515.1 Yarrowia sp. JCM 30694 | reverse complement strand
ACTCACACACTGGATACAATCTCCAACAGCCTCGGCTGTGTTGGCCATTCGATCACAGATACAGTTCTTGATACCAAGACARAGACCAATGGAGCTAACAATGCTGGTACAGGTGTTGAAGCACTGAGTGAAGCTCAGATCCTTGCTGTTGCCAAGTGAGCAAGTAGAAGAAGTGACTGCAGGTTCACAGGTGACAGCAGGGTCAATAGTCTTGGTGACGCACACATCAGTGGCAGTGGTGGCACGTCCGCAGCCTCCAATGAAAGTGAGTAGCTGAGCGGGGATGTTGAAAATTCCACCAAAGTCAATGTAAGTGATACAAGAGAGACACTGCTCGACATTGTTGTTAAGGGTCAGGATTCGGTCACAGATACACTGCTGGACGCCAACACACAGGGCAATCTCTCGAATGATGTCTCCACAAGTCTTGATACAGCTATCCTTGGACTGAGTCACAGTGCTACACGAGGTAACCGTGGACAAAGGGGCCTTGGAGCTAGTCACGGGGGGAGGTGTGACAGGAGCCGAAGTAGACGAGGGGGTAGGGACGACAACAACAGAAGAGCTGACCTTGGTGGACGAAGCAGCAGCGGAAGAGCTGGAGACCACAGCAGAAGAGCTGGGAGCAGCAGAGCTGGAAACCACAGCAGAAGAGCTGGGAGCAGCAGAGCTGGAGACCACAGGTCGAGAGCTGGAGACCACAACAGAAGAGCTGGAGACCACAACTGAAGAACTGGGAGCAGCAGAGCTGGAGACCACAGGACGAGAGCTGGAGACAACAACAGATGAGCTGGAGACAACGACGGGAGAGCTAGAAGACACACGCGTACTAGACACCACAACCGAAGAGCTAGGAACCACGACAGTGGAGCTGGGCACAACAACAGGCGAGCTGGTAGCAGGCTTGGTGCTGAAAACAGCAGAAGAAGTGGAAGCAGGGGCAGGGGGCTTGGAGGTGGTGGTAGCAGCAGCAGTGGTTACCGGAGGCAGCGTAGATGACAGAGTCACACACTTACCAGAGATGGTAAGAGGAGAGCAGCTGGTAGCAGCGAACGAGTTCACTCCACATTGGCCCAACACATTGAGGAAGTTGGCAGCCAGGAAGGGGAGTCCACTGAGATCGAAGATGGAGATACACTGGATACACTGGCCCACAGCGGTAGCGACAGCGGCAAGTCGGTTACAGATACAGTTTCTGAAACCCAGACAAAGACCAACAGAAGTGATGATGCTGGTACAAACCTGGGTACACTGGATGAGACCGAGGTTGTCCTTGTTTGCCACCGAGCAGGTGGAAGTGGTGGTATCAGGCTCGCAAGAGACCTTTGTGTCGATGGTCTTGGTGACGCAGCTAGGCTGAGCGGTGGTGGCTCGGTTACACTGGCCCAAGAACGTGAGAAGCTTGCCGGGGATATCAAAAATCGGGCCAAAGTCGAATCGAGTAATGCACTCGAGACAGGCCTCGACGTTGTTGTTGAGCGTCAGGATTCGGTCACAGATACAGCTTCGGACACCAAGACAGAGAGCAATCTGGTTGATGACATTGCCACAGGTGGTGATACAGCTATCCTTGGAGCCGGTGGCGGTAGAACAAGAAACAACAACGAGAGGGCCTGCTCGCTTTTCGATGGCAGGGGCAGGAGCGGGGGTAATCTGGGGGAGCACGGCTCCGCAGACGGAGATTTCGGGGGTCTGAGATAGACCCAGCTCCTGGATTTTTTCGTAGACCTCGGCTTTGTGATTGGGTAGGTCGAAGACAGAAATGCACTGCAGGCACTAATTGTGTTAGTAAATTGGTTTTGTGTCACGCCGGCTCTATTCCTCATCACTGTGGGAAGGACGCGCAGGCTTGCATAATCTATCGATTTAGGCTCTGTGTGCTTGGCAAGGTTGGGAATAGCAGTTGTGCGCGCGCAGCGCATCTGAAACCTTCCAGATGGCCGCTCGTAAAAGCTGCAGCCCAGGAAAAATTAGCTGCCCACAAAAACCTAAAGAGGTCCGATGATCGGTATGGAGCAGGGGCTGGCCCTGGCTGCCAAGTAAATACTCACTTTTTCGGGATCAGATTCCCGGATCAAAAAATCGTCACAGCTGGATTGACAGGCTTCAGCAGAGACTAGTTCGGTGGCAGGAAGACACGCCTTGTACTGCACTGGACCAGCAGCGGCAAGTAGGGCTCCTGAGACGGAGAGCAGAAGAGAGAGCTTCATGCTCAAACTGCGTTAGTTGTGGGTCTTGGGACGGCATTTGTGGATCGGTGAAGCGGGTCGAGTGTGGATCCGTCTGTAGAGCGGACTGGTGGCTCCCAACAAGAGTCTATGCCTGTGAGGAGCCTCGTCATGCACTCGCAGGCTTCTCCATGTCCCAGTGTACTTACCAAGTTAACTTTAACTTAAGGGTGAGGTTAAACGGTTTGAAGTGAAACGCTCGAAGGCTAGGGTTAGTATAGTGTTTGGATGGGGGAAACGGGAGATTGACAGTGATAGTCGTGATTGACAGTGATTGACACAGTGATGTGCAATATGATGTGCGAAAAAAACGAGCTATCTGCAAAACACCCGAGGAGGGGCTGTGGGAATACTCACCAATGAACGTCGATAGAAGGATTGAATGGAAGCGGCAGTCAAGCCAGCAAGTGAAGGTGGTCGTGGGGTGCCGAAGTGTCGATTGTCGGTGCTTGTGCAGATGGGCCTACGCAAGTCTTTATACCAAGGCCTTCAGGGCTATTCATTTCAACCTTGTTCGCCTATTTTGGCTGTATTTCTTTCTATCAAAGCCCGACTTAGGCCCCTGTTGGCTCCAAGACAAGGAGGGTTTTCATGCAAGCTTTGAAGATGAACTTCCGATACGAAGTAAGTCTGTGGAGATAGCTGGCTCAGCAATGTCTTAACTTTCTATTGTCCATGTGGTCAATAATGGCACCATCTATTCATCGGTTCTAGAGTAATTGTAGCGATACTGGACTGTGAACAGCAGCAATTGATGCCCAGGCAAGCCTGGAATCCCGGGCGGCTGGCAGCGGTAGCCAGCTAGTGTCTATACGATGCAGTAAAGCAAAAAGTGGTATGCGATGTCCTGTCGAACGGTTGCATTCCCCAGCACCGACACTCTTTTGAGCTCCGACATGACTTGAATGGCTGCATACCGTGCGTTTGGGCCTCCTAAAGAGAGCAAGACGCTGCCAGCTAGTCCATGGAACGCTGCATTAGAGCCGGCGACATGTGAGGTTGGTGGTTCTAGCCGTGTCCCCGCTCTAGTTGCGTAGTTCGACAATGGTTCGGGAGTGGCTGTTCTACCCGACTGATTCACTATTTCTTCGTTACTGTTATGTCTGATACTCTGCTGGTCTGCGGCTCAGACTCTATAGCTATTGATTATTGATAAAAGCTCAAAGTCGAAAAACGCAAAGTGGAAGTGCAGCTTTTTGTCAGGTCTAGAAACTCGTTGGAAGGCAAAAACAAGGTCCGATTGGCTTCCACAAAAGAACGCCGCAAGGAACCTGCACATCTGCCATTGCACCAGCGCGGTTGGAAAGATTTGGACATAGGCGATGCACCGCGGGATGTCCCAATGAGGAAATGAAAAAGAATGTGTACATGCGTTACGGCTGAAGATCGCGATGGTCAATCTCTGGAGTATCTCCCGACGGTCTCAATTGAAGCTGCAGGGAGATGACGATCTTCAGCAAACTGGCTGGGGTACGTAGCAGGGAACACACCAGAAACACAAAATTAGACCCCCCTGTGAGACAAAGGGAAACTTTTAATAGTCGTATATTTTACCTTTAGCCAAGCGACCAAAAGAAACGAAAAAAGGCAGCAGGGCGCACTCACGGACATGAATGGCATGTGTTAAAGGCCACCTGCATTAGCCAAC
The DNA here is from genome assembly GCA_001600515.1 of Yarrowia sp. JCM 30694. Lineage (NCBI taxonomy): Eukaryota > Fungi > Ascomycota > Dipodascomycetes > Dipodascales > Yarrowia > Yarrowia sp. JCM 30694. Next base: position 496,041 of record BCKF01000007.1, on the reverse strand, counting down.
GCCGGTAGGCCACACGTCACTCGGAATAACTCGTGTGCATGCCCTAGCTGTGGCTTGTGACGTGTTACCGCCAGGCGCGCGCCACACGCCTCCACCCTTCTTATGCCTAAACGATGCCTTTCCAGCATGATGCGTTAGCTGCTGATCACCACGGTGGGCATACTAACAGACTTTGCGAGTGGTGCTAAAAAAAAACCTTGGTGCACGGCTCTCCATTGATGAGGTGCAAAATAGTCACTTTTTCCAGTAAGGGCCGATGCCGCTTGTCTCGATTAGGCGCTAGTGCAAACTCTGAACGACAAAAGAGTGCGACATCTTCCTTGCAGCCACGCCCATGGAGACCACCCCCGTCAATCCTGAAACTGGGAGCTGCTCAAACTCTTTTTCTGCACCCTCTTTGAGCCAATCTCATGGACGTGAGACATGTTGAAACGCGTATGAAGCGGTTTGCAAGACATTTGACAAAATATTATGCCCCGTTTGCTGGACCCCTAAACTCCTCTTTGGGACGGGGGTCTTTTGACGCTACCTACGCCGTATCCTCGTATGTGCCTTAAATGAGCGCTTTTGTGGGGTCTAGTTAGCGTGTGATCATGCGAAGCAGCCAAAGGCCGACCATTGCGTGGTTTGGTAGCCATCGCAGCGCTGCTCGCTTCCAAGAAACACTAGTCGCTTTTTTCATGTTTGGAAGACCACATTTTGATGGCCCTAGACTTTAGGGTTTCATACCATGTTACAGCTGCCAAACTCTAATAAAAAGCAAAAATAAAGTGAAAATAAGCACTTTAGAATGACCGGACCCTAATAGAACCTCACCAAGAGAGCACTTTTAACAGCCATAAAGAAAAGATAAAAAGCAACCAGTTGCAAAGCAACCGCCCCAACAAACAAGAAGATCGTCACTTCTTTCTTTGGATCCATCCACCCGAGAGATCGGTCACTATACAAACAAGACGGGATCAAGGTCATCTGATAATATCTGTATCTCTAGGTAGACCCTGGTATCCAAATAGGGGCTGTTAATATTCCAATTGGGCAATCTGACGGGTGGGCCCACGGATGCCTCGGCTGTTATTATGACTGAGATATTATCATCTTTAGGAATGAGACTGGTTTCTTTTCTTTTTTTTCACTCTGGGTCCATTTTTTTTTCACAATGCAACTAACCTTTCGTGTGAGCTGTCAAAGGGTCCATTTTTTGTCTTGGCCGTTGGCTGCAACAACGTATAGACCTGAATTAACCATCGTTAGCTCCTTCTAGACATTGACAGCACCTGAACTAGCAACCTCGGCGGATGCTGCCCTGTTCTAACAAGTAACCCACTGCCTTGAAATGCCAATTTAAAAATAATTATTTTATTACTATTACTGATTTGATTTGTGGTTTGTTCTAATTAATGCAACACGTTCTGGTCCATATATGTCCAGCCGCCAAATTGCTTCTGCACACTGTCGGACAGGTAGTCGTTGGTGACACTGTCCTGGGGAACCATGGAGGTGTAGTCACGATCAAAGTTGCTCGTATCGGTGGGATCGAGCACACGCGGCTTGAACGGAGCCGAGTACTTCTTTGCCAAAAGCCTGTTCCAATCAATGTCCTTGAAGAAAGGGTGGGTTTTGATTTCCTGCGCACCCCCGGCTCCTAGCCGCTCCGAAGGTTCTCGCTGAAGCAGCCCGGTAATAATATCCACCGCGGTCGCATCCATGCCCTGCGGAAACCTTAGCGGGTCGTTGAGAATCCGCTGATACATCTTATTGTGGTTGTCCGAATAGAATGGCGGGAGCCCAGTTAACATCTCATAGAGTAAGACACCCAGGGTCCACCAGTCTACCGACTTGTTGTAGCCCTTGTTCAGTAGGATTTCCGGACTCATGTACTCGGGCGTGCCGCAGCGGGTGTTGGTTCGCTCATCGGACGTCATGTTGAGCTTGCACAGGCCAAAGTCACAAAGAACAATGTGTCCCATGTAGTCCAGCAGAATGTTCTCTGGCTTCAGGTCTCTGTAGACAATGTTGTAGTCGTGGAGACACTCTAGAGCACACAGGAGCTCAGCAGTGTAGAAACGTGCTCGATTGAGGTCAAAGAACCGCTCTCTTTGCAGGTGATAAAACAGCTCGCCTCCATTGACAAAGGCCAGACCCAAATATAGCTTTTCCGGGCTCTGGAAGGAAAACTTGAGCGGAACAATGAACGGGTTGCGGATTTGCGCCAAGACCGTTCTTTCAGCAAGCGTGTGCGCAACCTCGTCCGTGGAAATGATATAGTGTTTGTAGATAGACTTGATTGCGTAGATCTGATGGGTGTCCTTTTTGCGAACCATCATCACCTTGCCAAAGGTTCCCTTGCCCAAAACCTTAAGAAGCTCAAACGACTGCATTGACAGCTGCGACTGCGATTTAGGCGTAGGTTTGTAATCCACGGTTATTTTGAGTCTGCCTGTTCCCGAAGAGACAGCACACCATCCGTCCATGGAACGGTTGGCATGTGTCAGCGCCGGCCTGACCCGGACACAGCCAAGAAAGACGTCAAGCACGGTATTAGTCGATTTTTCGTCGCCCAGCGCGCTACTTCTTCCTAGAAGAGGATGGATTTCGTTCTGGATCAGGGTCGTGGGAAGCTTGGCGTAGATATTAATAGTGAGGCCTTCATCTGCGCGCGAAACGTCAAACGACGACCGTGCGTTCCACACGGGACAATCCAGCCCTGCTCCTCCGCAGGGTTCAAGCAGCAGCTGCGTCTTGTCAAACTCCAGCACCAGATAGACCGGAGGTGGTCCTTGGTCCTGCTCCTCGAAATATGCAGAGTATTTTTTGTACGCGTCCGGCAGCGACAGGCCTTCGGTTCCGTAGATGGCAACGTCTAAAACGCCGACTGCAGGAGCTGGAGGCGGAATGGACTTTGTGGGCTTGAGATCCGAGCTGGAGGTGACTGTAGTGGCGATTGTAGACTCCTCTGCCTCTGCACTGGCCTCCGTATGGGTGCTGACATGCGTACTGACGGGAATGACGTCTTTGACGGAGGTGTGATTGGACTGCACCGTCTGCACCGTCGTCTGGCTCTTGTGGCTGCGGGCCGAGGTGTGTGACAGGGACGTTGTCAGTTTGTGAGCAAAGCCAGACTTGAGGGTGGGCGTTGGTGGGCCTTCAGGCTTCTTCTTGGCTTGGGGTTTGGTTGAGACTGTAGGGAGGTTTGTGACGGTTTGAGAGGAAGACCGGCCTCCAAAGGAGGAGAGGGTGGTTTCCTTGAGTTCTGTGTTAGCCTGTGGGTGTAGGGACTGGTATCTTCATCAATAGCTCATCAAACTCGTCTCAATAACTGTGGGCTATTAAGCGTAAGTGTAAGTAGCTGGGTGGCAAACCTGCCTGTCTGCAGGGGAAGGGGGTACTCACTCTTGGTCAACTTCCAGGTCATGGTGTGTGGAAACTCATGCAGTTTTCTGTTGAAGGTGGTGTATCAGGGGTGGCTGACTAGTGCGGCGTGTGGGGCATCACGTGGTGTGGACGGTTTGGTTGGACTTGTGTGAGATAAGTGGCATGTGCATACCTAAAGTATGCAGTCTGCCTGAGCAATAGGGGCGAGAATGTATACATATAAAGGCATAAAAAAAAACCACACAGGCCGGCAATATGATAGCGCGGTTCTGCACACTGTGTGGCGTGTTTTATGGATCTTATAGTCGCGTGCACTAACGTGTTTTTTCTGTCCTGTGTGTCTACACCTGCTCACCTCCATAAAGTTGCAACGGCCTGAAAAAAAACCGTATCATAAAGCGTATCAGAAAAGCTTCAGAAAAAGTATCATTTGGAGATTGCAGCTGTGGCCGAGAGATGCAGGCAAAATGTGCCTTACCGTGCTTGCTGTGGATCTCATAGGGGTTAGGGTAAGTCGAGGGGAGCAGGTGAATAACAAAAAAACATTTGCCACAAAACATATTAACAAAAAAATTGCACTGTTCTTATCTAATACTACTGCTGCCACCGTATATTAGCGGGTGGCTGGGCTGCTCATTGTGTGACGTTATTTTTGGATTTTAACTTGGCGTCATCAAGGCCGTAAGACGTATCCGAGTTCCGTGAGCAACAGAAGGCGCTGATATGAAATGCAGTTTGGGCTGAACTCCCAAACGGAACTATCTTGAAAATGATCCGAAAAAACGGTCCGAAAAATAATAGAAAAATACCACAATTCGCGCATTCACCATCTCTACAAGCCTGTATTATTTCTGTAATTTCTCAAAAATTTCCCCATTCCCTACTCCTGTCTCATCCCCTTTCCTGTTTCACGCCATGCACACATCGCCACGTGACTTTATGGAAAAGTGAGACAAGCGATCCACACCACACTCTCACCACAACCGATTCCACACGCCCAGGCGACCCACAAAACCCTCCCTTGTGCCATTCTCTCTCAGGCTAGGTGCGTCGGCCGCACTCCCCGCTAAATGTCGTTGGAACACATTGCGCCGCTGGATCTGGACAACAGGCCGCAGCGGATAGCTCGATACAGGAGCCTGGAGGTGCTGAGAGGCCGCAAAGACAGCGTGCCACCGCTCTCCAGCCCCATTACCGAGACGGTGGACGACTCCGAGGACGAAGGTACGGTTTTCACGACCGATCTTTCTCCTGCTGCGTCTGCTCCTGTACTGGGCTCGGTTCCGCCCCTGATTCCGCCCATTGTCACAAACACGACTCCGTATTCAGTCCCCATCAGTCCGCGATTGAGCACTTCGTCCAGTCCGCGTTTTTCGCCACGTTTTTCGCCTTCTTCGCTCGCAAACTCATTGGCGTCTTCTCTCAGCATCAGCCCGACCCTGGGCTCTACAGTCATGGAGCTGCCTACGACTCTGGCGAGAAAGCTGTCAAGAAGAGGTCTTTCGACAAGCCCGCCTTTTCGCAGCAGAAGCAGCAGCTGTCCCAGTGTGGAAATGCCCATTACTCGCCACAAAAACGACGAGCAGAATTCCGGTTCTGTCGCCACCGTTTCTTCCTTTTTATCGCTGGAATCAGCAGAAGTGACTGTCCCGCAGGTGCTACAACAGGGCATGCCCTTTCTACGAATCACCCACAAAAAAAAGGTGCAGCGAATGTTCAAAATTGACCCAGTTACAGGTAGAGTCTCTTGGGACGACAAAAAGGCCAGTGCGTGTTTTTCAGTAGACACAATCTGCGAAATCTCACTACAGGAAAACGCTCGTAACCATAGAGAAGAGCTCAAGGTGTCGTCCAATCACGAATCCAGATGGGTCACCATCACCTACATGAAAAACAAGCGCAGAAAGCCGTTGCATTTGGTGGCCCCTACAAAAGAGGAATTCACGTTGTTCGTGGACGCTCTGCAAAACCTCGTGTACTTCAGACAGGAGCTGATGCGAGGATTTCAGTCGTCCAACCCGAAAATCGCCTCTGTTCACTGGAAATCATACGCTGCAAAGGAGCAGGGTGAGGAGAGACTTACTTTTGAAGCCGTGCAGCGTCTGGCTCAAAGACACCATGTTCTGTGCTCTAGAGAGTACCTCAAGTCTAAATTTGACGAGGCTGATGTGGACAAATCCGGTTTTCTGGAGTTCAACGAGTTCAAAATCTTTGTCAAGCTGCTCAAACGACGTCCAGAGATTGTCACTCTTTACTACCAGACTCTGGGTAAACCGGAACCTGCAAATATCTGGAGTGACGATAGAATGACTAGAGATGATCTACAGGGCTTCCTGGACCACGTGCAACGTACCAGATTCGAGCCTCATGTGTTTGACAAGATTTGGGCGAAATTTGCGCCCAAAGACGACGAGTTTGACTCGAGTTGCGATTATTGGACGGTTGATTCGTTCAACGATTTCTTGCTATCGTCTTACAACGTGTTTGTGAAGCCAGAGACGAATCTCACACGGCCTCTGAACGAGTACTACATCTCCACCTCTCACAACACGTATCTGATTGGACGACAGGTTGCAGACACGTCCTCTGAAGAAGGATACATTCGAGCTCTTCAATCCGGCTGTCGATCGGTCGAGATTGATATTTGGGACGGTCCAGATGACCATCCTGTGGTGAAGCACGGTCGTACTTTTACGTCTTCTGTGTCAGTGGAAGACGTGTGTTCTGCTATCAGAAAGTACGGATTTATCGCTTCGCCCAACCCTCTCATTCTCTCCCTGGAAATCCACTGTTCGGCATCCAATCAGCTCAAGGTGGTGGAGATTTTGAAGACGACTTTTGGAGACAATCTGGTCACTCAACCTCTTATGCCTGGTGCTTTGAGTTTGCCTTCTCCTCAAGAACTCAAACACAGAGTATTGGTCAAGGTGAAAGCAGGACGAGAGCCTTCAGCAGGCGATAAAGCGGGTACTACTGCTTCATTCTCGTCTTCGTACTCGTCTTCAACTACGACTGCTTCTGAATTTGACGACTTTCACACTCTGCCGTCAGTTTCAGGAGGAGGAAAGCGAAAAGAGACCAGTGGCACTACTAAAAAGATTGTACCTGCTCTGGGTGAGCTTGGTGTCTACGTGCAAGGTCTCAAGTTTCGAAATTTCGCGTTTCCAGAGTCCAAAACCACCAATCATTGCTTCTCCTTCTCTGAGCGAAAGTTCATTTCCATCTGCAAAGACCCCGAGAACAGAGAGCAGATGATGAAACACAATCGACGGTACTTGACGCGTATCTACCCCTCTGGGTACCGAGTCAAGTCGTCCAATCTGAACCCGCTGTTTTTCTGGCAGAACGGTGCTCAAATGGTGGCTCTCAACTGGCAAACTTACGACTTGTCTGCTCAACTGAACGATGCCATGTTTGCTGCTCGAGGTGGATATGTGCTTAAACCGCCGTATCTACGCCATCTAAAGAGCCCCAGATCAGGCCATTCTGTCAACCTATCCTTCATTTCAGCTCAACAGCTTCCCAGACCCAAAGATCTCGGCAAATCGTCCTTTGACCCGTACATTGTGGCGCAGCTGCATGGTCCAGGCGAGAATCATAAGCTGAAAACGACTCCTGTGATAGATAACGGTTTCAACCCCCGATGGAACCAGGACTGGAGTCTGTCTCTGAGCCCCGAAGACTACGAGTTTTCGTTTGTGCAAATCACGCTGTACACGCAAGATCGTCCGTTTGCCGTTTCTTGTTTGCGATTGTCTTCGCTAAACGAGGGCTATAGACACGTGCCTCTGAACGATCTGCAGGGCGAAGAGTATCTTTTTTCCACGCTGTTTATGAAGGTGTCCAAGGTTTCCAACTAGTGGAAAACGGCCCATAGCCTATTAGTGCTTTGCTTGTATATATGTATTTATTGTTGTTATAACTGCGAGTTTTGTAGTTCTGTATGCTGGCGTATTGGTGTGCTATTTTATGTATAGATTGGCATTTTGACTGCCGAGATTGACGCAAGCGCATTTTCGGCATTTGAAAACTTCCGCTCGTAAATAACCACAGTCTAAAGGCCCCACTACTGTCTTAGACCCTTGTCCAAACGTCGACTTTATGCGCAAGACAACAACGGAAGTTCAACAAGGTCCAACCTTGACCCCCTGCTAATTTACCCCTTGGATCGAGGGATCGTACGATTTCTGGCAAAATGCAAAATTTTCCAGCATTAGTGCGACGTCTGATTTATCCACCATACGCCTAGGGCCCTCTTCATACCGTGAGGTTCACGTGTGCGTGGCTGCTTTTTCAATAGCCCAACGGGCATCTGCAATAGTTGCAGGGGTGCAGCCAGATACAGGAGACAGGTCAGATCGAAGATCGATTTGCTGTAGGAAGATTGATAATTATTACCCTCAGTATCCACCCGTATACCGTTGCCACGGCACTGCTTAGTGGTAATAAGCATTGCTTTTCTCAAACCCCGGCTCTTGCTCTTGCTTGTCAACAGAGTTAAGTTAGCGCAACGGGACAGCACCGCTTGTTGGCAGCCTATAGCACGAGATCTATTTTATTGATATTCTCCCGAAACTAAAAAATGGGTATACGGCAAGGCCTGCTGCAGATATGTAGAGGTATAACTGGGGTATGTGTGGGGCAGGCATTTATATCCACAAAGCACTAAGCGATGCATGTTTGCGCAGACAAGGAGCGGATCTCTGACCCTGTTTTTGGTGTGGTTCTGTTCCGCAGCCTAACGGTGTCTTAGAAATGTCTCATAATCTCGGTGTGAAAAGCCAGCAAAAATGTGCGCTAGCGTATAGTTAGTAGTTGGTTGTTTCAACGGTGACTTGCTTTTCTCCGGGAGCCACAAATGTTCCAGTTCCACGTAGGTTGCCAACCGGAAAAGAAATTTCACCGACCACCTCGCCAGTCTCACGATATATTAAAACTTATTATTCAGAGGTTGTCACTCCACGGAATACGGTTTCGTTATCTAAAGTTTGTGGCTGGCTGTCGGACATTTAGTTGATAAATGAGAGAAATGGGGTTAGTTGAAGGAATCAGAGATAGTGGGGGTGAAAGATATATAGTTATAGTGTGACAGACAGTGGGAGTAAGTTAATGTAGTTCAAATTTTAATATCTTCAGTTTTGAGAGAGTTACGATTTAGTTAGAGCTACTTACATGTTACTAACTAAACAGGTGATGAAAAGGAGTTACTTGGTGACTTTTGATCCTATGAGAATAAGAAGCTGCTAATTCTGTTATACCAACGTGAATTAGCTATAATATGAACTTCTTCTCTCCGTAAAATGAGTATTTCGAAATTTGAAAAATTTCTGGAAATCACGGAAAAACCGACTCTCTCAAAAACGCCTTAGGAGCTTCAAAAGCTATTTGATCATCTTATTTGAGTCATTCGAAAACGATTTGTGAACTCCTTTGATCCCCAGAAGTCTGTCATCATCCTCAGATATTCATTCTAGATTACCACTAGAACACCCCAACATGATCAGACTGAAACGCCCAAACACATCTCAAGAGGATACTAAAAGATTCAAACATCATATTTACGCCATTTGAAAACGATTTTTTAACTCCAATTGTTTGTAGACCATATATTCACCCCAACTTTTTAGACACTACAACTGCACCACCCAACAACAGAGTGTGAAAGTAGCAGACAGAGGTTTCTGTATATAAACACTTGGGAAACACCGTGTGGTAGTCAGCGGTGTGACTAATTGTATGTATAATTATTATTGCGCTGTGTATCTAAGCCCTCTCTCATCCATGGACACTTGGTAGGCACTCAACTTCTAAACTACTACATGCTCATATCACTATCAACTGTATTAATCAAACATCTATGGTTACACTTTTAACATCTATCATGCCATGCTACTCGGTTAGTTCTCCTCCATGGTCTCGTCGACCAGCGGACGCGACTCGCCGGAAATGAGTTCTCGTCGGATCTCGGGGGTGATTTTGGGGTGGTTCTTGACCTTGATCACGTCCAGCAGCGCGTCTCGCTGGTCCTCGGTGATATCACTCTTGTATCGCTGAGCAAACACCAGCAGAGACTGGTGCCAGATGACGGGAAGAGCCTCCTCAACGTGGGCAAATCGCATAAAGTGGAAGACACAGGCGTCGACAACTCGGTAGGGAAGAGCGTACTTCTTGTCGAGCAGCACCTTGATGAACAGCGAGGTGGGGCCCGAGTAGGGCATCTCAGCGAGTCTCATGAGAGCAGCGGCAGAATGCAAAGTGGGAATGGAGACCTTGGCAAGGATGGAAGAGACAATGATGGCCTCCTTGAGGGTGCACTGCTCGGCGAGAGGGAAAAGGAAACCCTTGAAGAAAGCAGAGGGCTTGTAAAGAGCCTTCTTGAGCGATCGGTAGACGTGGTAGTTGAGAGTCTTCTTCTCCTCAATCTCCTCCTTGAATCGCTCAAGCAGCACCATCTGGATGAACTTCTGGGCCTCCTTGGCCTGCTGGTTGGACACAAACATCTTGGTTCCCTCGTAGATGGCGTTGGACGACCAGTTGGGGGGATCGGTCACGTACAGAACATCCTGCCAGTTTCGCAGAGTAGGCACAATCTTGAACGCCTTGGGCAGCTTTCCAGACTTGTATCGGCTCAGCAGCTCTCCCACCTTCTCGTAAACAGCAATGACCTTGGGAGGAAGCATGACTCCCTGTCCCTCAAGACCCTGAGAAGTACCGGCAGGCATCTCTCCAGTTCGCTCATACTCCTCCTCCTCTTCCTTCTCCCGGATCTTGGCCATGATCTTGTCGGCCAGCGAAACGGGCTCGTCCTCATTGAAGTACTTGGCGTACAGAGCAGCATCCTCAGGGTTCATAAACTCCTGCTGCACATCCTCGTACTCCTCGTACTCCTCCTCATCTTCCTCCTCGTCCTCGTCTTCAAACTCAACATCGTCGTCCTCGGGAAACTCCTCGCCTCGCTCCTCCTCATCCAGCTCCCGCTGCTGGTCTCGAGCCATCTGCAGAATTCGTCGTGAAGTGGCCGAATCAATGAAATCCTCCTCGGCAGCATTGGTCTTTTTTGTGTTTCTCTCCGTCTTGGATTTGGCGGCCTCTCGCAGAAGTCCGGAGCCCTGGCTCATGTCCACGTGAAGCGGGCTGTGTCGCACCTTGGAATCTTTGGTATCAGCTTTGCCCATGGTTGTTATAGTGTGGTGATGGTGATTTGGTGGGTTAAAAAAATATGCCAAACCATATGCACCATGCACAATTTTTTAAGCTCGGAAGATTTTACAGTTGGTCACGTGAGACAGAACGAGGGAGGCGGATAACATGGGGGCAAAATTATATTTGTTGAGATCGGAGGAGGGTGGTGGTTTGGATGGTATTTTTATATTTCAAGTCATGTGACCTTTTGATATATTTTTCAAATTAAGGTTATTAGGCAGCCATTTAAAGCTTAATATTCAGGGGGAATTATTGTTGTATTCTGTAGAGAGCTAGAATGGCATTGTTGGAGGTTTGGATCACGTGATAAGCTTGTTTTAAGATCAATTTGGGGTGAATTCCACAGACTCTTAACCTGTCTAGGTTTTTTGTCGTTAAACGGCCAGATATTAAATTAAATGCAATAAAAATGGTACCATTGTGTACGTCAGAAAAAAAGGATTCTATTGATACCAAGAGCTGACAGTTTCAATTTCCTTCTCCAGGTATTTTAGCTGGATCTGGGATTTTTAAGTATCACTTTTTTCGTTCAAACTACAGTTGTTGGGGTTGGGTATTGTTAAGATCGGAAATGTTTTATTAGTGCTGAAGAGTGTAATTGACATCCATGAGTGTCAAATAGTGCTTTTATTCATTCTTACGACGTCCAATTTCCTATCGTCATCTTCATTGTATGAGGCCATAATACCTTGGCACCTCAACAGTGCACCCCTCACACCATTTTTGCTGTGGAAGTGATTTTTTATTTTTTTGCTGTAAAAACATCACGTGCCAACCACGTGACTTCCAGGTGGTATAATGCGTACTACCGTCCGCTGTGCATGGGTACATGTTCGCTACGGCATGTTCCTCCCATCTCATCTCAGAGCTCATCGCATGATGCAAGAGCTTGCCTTTAATTTTGGCTCACCTCCGTCTTTAGAGTTCAATATCGCAGCAACGGAAGAGAGAGAGAGAGAGAGAGAAGTGAGAAGGGAGATCAACATAAAAGAAAACGTTTCTTCTTGCATACGATAGTGACACAAACACAAACACAACCTTCAACACAACAACTGCAGCACAAACCACATCACACACACACACACACAATGGTCCTCTTTCTAGCAAACGTGGCCAACGGAATGAGCACGGATGAAGCCAAGGCTCGGAGAAACGCACGACGGGAAAAACGACGACAGGCGCAAAACGAACGACGGGCAGCGCGACGAGCGAGAAATATCGAAAAAAGACGGCTCAAGGAGCTCGGACGACAGGCGGAAATGTCCGATGTCGAACCCACAGAGTCGGAGTTTGATCCGGACGCGGATTCAGATCTCGAGACCCAGCAGGAGTACCAGAAGGAGTACGAGCATGAGCTGGAGCTGATCAGGGAGAAGACAGAGAAGGAAAAGAGAGAGGCAATGAAGGGGTTGGAGAAGCATTGGTAGAGAGGAGCATCTGACAAGTACAGTACAGTATACTAAGAGATGAGAGTGTCACTGGAGATATCAGATGTCAAGCTCGAGCCTGCTGTGTCACATATATTGGTGATATGAGATTGAATGTATAGTGGATACCGGTACAATTTGAAGCAAAAGAGTACCCATTTCTGTTTCACAAACTTCTTTGCATCAAGGCTTACAAATCACCCTGGAGTATGTTTACTGAAAGACATTCTCGGAGGAAGTTGTCTATGATATTCAAGAACATATTGAATGCTCATACATTTAAATGCTCATTGATTTGAATCCAAAGCATATCAATGCACTCAACCTCTCTTGGATAACATTCAGGATAAAACCATGTTGCACCAACCACACTCTCTCAGCATTTCCACAACAAGTTCATAAAATCCATTTAATAAACACGTGCAAGCATGCATACCGGCACTCGTACTCGTACGTATTTTCCCGGAACCCTCGTATCTATAGCTCTCCATGTATGCTTCTGTAACATACTTCTGTAACACTAGCAGAGGGTACCCGCACTGTTACGAAGTGTAATGACATACAATGATAATAAACACCATCAAGTCTCACGGTTTCGAGTATGCTAGTACCCACCTGAATATCAGTTGGGCTCCTTAGTGTTTTCCGATATCCTCTCTTAGTTAGACTTTGTTAACATCCACACCTACAGTTGGAACATTTGTTAACATGGCAACAGTTTCCTAATCATGAAAGGGGTGCAGCCCTGTATCTCTTCATTCGGAATATACAAAATCTGAGAACATAACCAATTCCAGAGAAATCCAACTGTATATACACGTGGGTCCTACACGAATTAGGCATCATATCGGCGGTAGGTAGTTTTAAATTCAGCTTCTAAGCGACGCAAAGATGTTCGTTCGGTTAGATACGGATATGCACGTTCGATGAGAGGAGTTACTGTATCTTCCTACCTCGCTCTAGACTCTATGCTACAGTAGAACACGGCTCACGCACGTCTAGACTGCCGGAATACGTGATGCATGGCTAGTTTTTTTCCCGCCCATTTTTTGCCCACAAATGAGACCATTATTGCATGATTTTGCATGGTTTTGCATGAGCGCCGACTCGGATATTACATGTGAGCAAAGCAAGTATCGTTGATATATGCAGAGTTGGCGGGAAGGTCTTGAAAAAAGACCTCACATTATACTCAAAGTGGAGATACACTCAAAGTGAGATTGAGATTGGGTGTGAAAAACACATGCCTTCAAATCAGCTGATCAACATGTATAACGCCCAGTTATTAACTGCACTGTCGGTATCGGCACTTGAGACACCCGATGTCCGTCTTAGCAGAGGTTTATGACTGCTGAAACAATACTACGTAGCTGCGTCATGCAATACCACATGTATCGTATTTACTGTGCTGCATCGTATAATGCGGTGTATCGATGTGAGGCACCGTAAGGCATCTTGCATCTTGTGACCATCTTCAATACTACAGTGCATGTCTCAGATGTGTCATACTAGACGATATGGCACTAACCCCGCCCTATAGGACGGAGGTTACATAATAAAACGTGTTAGCCGTGTTTTTGGGTGAGGCGGGGTCGTTCTTTGCCTCTCTGAGTATTTTCCTGGACAGTATTAATGGAGAGCTTTTCATAAATCGCGTAGCTCTGTTTTCTCATTGGCTGCCGTTTAGACTCGCGTTTAATTAGATTCGCGTTTGCAGACCGTGTAGCACTGCATTGCAACACAGATTCTGGGGAGATAGCTGGGAGTTATGGGGTGGAATGTGACTCTGTCGCGTGGGGTCGTGCGATCTAGACCTCATACGAGGCATTTTGAGCTGATTTGCACGTTACAGGTCTTTTTTTGTTTGAGCACTCTTCTCCTATTTTCGTTTTTTAGCACTTCCAGATACAGTAGACGGGTAGCGGTGAGATCTAGCCTAAAGCGGCTATCAGTAGCTGCGTAAAGCGACTAGTGGGTCCAACGTTTCCGGAAGAGGCAAGATGGGATAATTATTTTGGCGATGGCTGAAAATAGGCGAAAAAATACACGTCGTTTTAATTTAACGTGTCATGGGATGTGTTTGATTAGCGAGAATAATATGAGACAGTTATGAGTTGAAATTAACGGGATTTAATAGGAGTAAAATGGAGTTAAATGGTATGAGGAATAGAACCACAAGAGTTTGAAAACGTTCAAATGCTGCCCAGTTTTCTGTATCCAGTGTCTGAGAGACTTCTACAAGCAGTATATGCTGTCTTTTAGCTCTATCATTTTAGCCTTAACGATAATACGATATTCTACACGGTTTCGGTAATCATCCATAACTCCATTCAATAAATAATGAGACCAGCTCGAGGTGATAAAACACCATATATGTGTGTGTAGAACATACAGTAATGCTCTGTGTGTATCTGTTGTGTGTTGTATGTTCTGTTGTGTTCTGTTGTGTTCTGCCCTCACTGGTTCTTCTTGATGACCTTCTGAAGAGCCACTTTTTTCGCCTTCTCGCGCATGAACTCTTCATACACGCATCGCACCTTGTGGCGAGAGTACAGATCTTCCGTGATATCGGTGTTGCACGAGGAGCATCTTCGACAGAGGTGGTTGTGGTTGTGAGAGTAGAGCAGAACTGAGGTCATTGTGTAAGAGTTGTAGTGTTGAAGGAGTGTGACGAGAGAGAACCCTCAAGGAGTGTGATCAGTGATTTTTTTTACTATCTACAGGCAGGACATCGGGTTCTATATGTAGTCTGGTGGTTGACTTGACGCTTTTTTAGACCTTGGATATTTAAGATAATAAGGTTGCAGGGCCACCACCTGCAGAACAATCGGTTGCTCTGAAGAGCTCAAGACGGAAAAGTGTTGGGATAATACGGTGTGCACAAAAGGAAATTAATGGTGTGATATTAAGACATAGGAGAGGTGGTACAGATAATATACACTCTACCACACAGTAAATATCACTTCTGTACCCTCTACCACCACCACCCTATTCAATATCAAAGTTAGGACCTATTCAAGTCGTATGAGCTTGTCTTGTCTTCTCACTACCGGAAACGCCTAAAGTACAAGCAACCTATACATGACGTTTATAACCAGATATAACCGGGCTGGAGAAAGAGGAAAAACGGGGTTGGACTCGGGTTGGTCTCGGGTATTGGTGTCTCAGTAATGTGTGAGACAGCATGTAAAGCGGGTGTAAAGCGGGAGTTATTTCCTAGCAGAGGAACAGTTATGTTTGAGCGAGGCTTTTACCTCTTTTCACCTCAGTTTGCCTCTATCTTCTTGCTTAGATCAGAGTTATTGCTAACAGCTGCTGTCTATCTGCACCGAAAAAAAATCCAACCTAGCCCAGCAAAAGAGGTGAGTTCGAGAACCAAGTGGTGTGCATGAGGTGCGATAAAAAAACGACGAATTGGAAATAAATTAACTGATGAAAAATCTCATTTTTCTCAAGAGGCATTTTGCTGGCTGCTTAACTTGCCCCACTAAAAAGTACCCCACAGGCTGATCTTTGCAAACGCCATTGTCTGTTATGACGATCAGCCGATCACTGCCTCTTGTGCTGAAATTAACCGTGACAGTGCACTGGTGCGCTAGTTTAGAACCGTCCGTGGAAGACGTTAGCCGCTTGTGGAAAATTAATGGAAAATTAACGGGAAATGCCATAATAAATATGCAAGTGAATATGCACCCGCTCACCACCTCCACATCTGCACTCCGGAACCGGCTCCCTCACGTGTGCGTCTGCATGTCTTATGTTGGCTGAGACTGAGACAGACCCTGACAAAAGGAAAACTATACGAAAAGAACCCTTATCCACACGTCCCGACGTGCATGCATACATGGGGTGCATGGACGCATGGATGGAGGAGACGTGCATGACGTGCATGGTATCGGAGTGTCCATGGAGTGTCAGGAGATGAGCTTAGACAGCTGTAATATGGTGTACAATGCTGTAATACGCAAAACCTAGTCCTACACCACAAAAACATGTTTTTATCTTGCAATTTCAGTGTCTCTTGATGTTGTGGTGAAATCCACCTGCACACGCACACCTCCCAAAAAGGCTGCAATACGAGACGATCCATATCCCTCGACCCCTACCCTCTAAGACGCACAGAAGCTTTTAAACTTGGCTACCCCGCTGAAGATCTGGTGAGAGACGGCTTCAATCTTCAATGTTGCATTAAGGAACAAGCATACGTGACAGGAGTTGAGAAGGAGGCTTGACACAGTTGATAGACAGTTGGCAGACATTTTTGACATGTTTTCTCAGGCACATTTTTCAGGCACCTTTCATTTCAGCTCCTTGCACATGTGCAGTTTATTGGCTATTAAATTGTATTAAATTGAACCCCAGCTATACCCCCTGGATTTCATATGTCTAGCTTACCGGTGAACCAATGTCCAGGGTGTTTTTAGACCATAACAAGCTAGGCTGTGTGCTGTGTAAAAGCGATATTTTCAGGGAGATATTTTTAGCCGATATTTTTGACAGATATTTTCCACAACAATACGTTTCTCTCCATAATAAACGCTTTTCAAAAACCCCTAAGCTAAGAGAAGGGTAAGAGAAGGCTCCAAGCCATATATGTCCACTATTACGAATAGCTAAACTCTGGAGGAAAAAACAAAATCTGAGACTTGAGCCTTGTGAGACATTGAGCACCCTGAACACATGCCCTGTACATACTGTCATACAAACATTTGTATTGTATGTATCATGAGTTGAATGGTTTCTTCCATGACACCATAAAAAACGTCATCTTTATTATCCTCCTATTATTCTACACGCTAACCATTGTTCAATCGTTCATGTTGAGCTATTGTTCACCGCCTCTTACGTTTTGGTGGATACTTGTGGACAAAGAGTAAAACACCGCTAGTGGTAATATATCCATGTGATTGATGTTGTTCCACGTGGAGAACAGGGTGATAGGAGAACAGTAACGGTAGCTCAAAATGGAAGTGTAAGGACATGTTATATTTAGGAACGCCTTAGTGGGGGTTCAGTTGAGTCATGCAATGGTGTCTGTGTGAGACTCCTGAATATACCCAAGAGAGTATATCACGGTGCTCGTTAACTTGTCAAAAAAGAGATGTCATGCATGATGGAAGTGTCTATAGAATCTCTGACACATCAGCTGATTTTGAAGAGTATCTAGATGGCTTTTGGCTCAAGACTCACACATAGCAGTTTAGTCTGTATGAGAATCATCAAGGAGTATCATATTGCACAATACAGTACTGATATTAATTCTATGTAAAGAGTGTCTTAAAGGACTGTTATGGTAAGTTTCTGTATATCTGGGTCTTGTAGAGAGTACTATCTGCTCAATAGATGACAACTGAAAGCTAGACATGTATCGTACTACTTTTCCAGTACAAGCAGAGAAAGGAGCACTTGAACACATAATGCAAACACTGTCATTATTTCTTCCAGCAACAGTTACAAGACTGTGCTCTTGGTGGATCGTTATACAGAAGCTGCTTAACTGAGCAGTATCTGTCTTAGAGATACAGTCCTTCCAGCATATGACATGGGCTTCAGAGATATATCTGGAAGGCAGTAATTTAGATCTACAAACCCCAATCCATGTAAATTAATAATTTCCTGCCTCATTAGGCATTATTTTCTAAGTATCCTCGGGATATGTCAAATATTAGTTGATGTATTGTCATCTACTTGAACTTATAGTTACAGTTTGTTAAGGAAACTTCCCCAGAGTAATGACCTCTCCAGCTGCCAAAATCAACATTTATTCAAATATTTTTACATAAATAGATTCTCCTTAATCTCCTCCATCCCCCAGTTTTACCCACTTCCTTCTACCTACGACATTCCCTCCTCCACAACCCTCCCAAATCCGCTTACTAATTTTCTTCACCCAACTTCGCCAAACTCTAAACGCACGTGCATACCACCCTACACCAACATCACGGCAGATCTACTCTTTCACACCACCAAAATGAAGCTCGACCACTTTGATTACATGGTGATTGTCATGGTGGGTTTCTTCCTCACCCTTGCCCCCTTCACCAAGGTCGAAGAGTCCTTCAACATGCAGGCCATTCACGATATGGTCTATTATGGCTCTTCTGATCTGTCCAAGTACGATCACGTGGACTTTCCCGGCTCTGTTCCTCGAACTTTTGTTGGAGCTGGCGTTCTGGCAATGATTGCGCGGGTTCTCAAGAATGTCGCTTTCAAGGGAGCTATGAAATTTGACATTCAGCTGCTGACAAGAGGAGCTCTGGGAATCATCAATGCCATTTGTTTTATGATTCTGAGACACTCAATTGCCGATTTCTTCACTCTGTCCCGTTACCCTACTCTGGGCAACATCATTGCGTCTTTTTTCGCGGCTTTCCAGTTCTCTCAGTTCCATATGATCTACTATGCTTCACGAACTCTGCCCAACATGATTGCCATGCCTCTGGTCACCATTGCGCTTAGTTATTCGATCACCGGGTACTTTGACACGACAATTACCCTGCTGTCTATCGCTGGAGTGATTTTCCGGTCGGAAATCCTGCTTTTGACGGCTATCTACACCTTCCTCTGTCTGGTGCAAAGACGAGTCTACTTCTCCACAGCCGTCTTTGCCGGAATCAAGGGTGTGTTTATTGGAACCGCCATCTCCGTGGCTGTCGACTCGTACTTCTGGCAGAACGGTACGCCCTGTTTCAACCCTCTTGAGCAGTTTTCCATTGTGTTTCCTGAACTCCAAGGCTTCATTTTCAACGTTATCGAGGGCAACTCTTCCGAATGGGGAGTGTCTCCTTACTCTCAGTACTTCCTCGTTGATCTGCCTAAACTGATCCTGAACCCCATTGTCCTTCTGCTTATTCCTCTGGGATATGTCAAGGACCCTTCTGGAAAACGAGGTCATCTGAAACTCCTTGGACTCACTGCCACCCTCTACATTGCCATCTACTCTCTGCAGCCCCATAAGGAGTGGCGATTCATCATCTACACTGTTCCCATCTACACTCTTCTTGCTGCTGTGGGAGCTACCTCTATCTGGGAGAAGCGAAACACCGCTAAAGTGTACATGTTTGCCTCTGTGGTCATCATCCTGACCACCCTGGCCACCTTCATTCTCTCCTGTTTCATGGGATCCATTTCTTCCTTCAATTACCCTGGAGGATTTGCTCTTGAGGCCTTCCATGATCTTCCTGAGGTCGCCAAACACACGTTTCACTTTGGAGAACGAGGCCAGGCGTACGTGGATCCTATTGTCGTGCATGTGGATGTTCCTGCTTGCATGACTGGTGCTATTCGGTTTGGTGAGAGTGAAGATCAGACCGAATCTGGAGCTATCATCTACGATAAGACGGAAGATAAGGAGTCTCTGGAGGACCTGTGGGATGGATTTGATTATGTCATCACTGAGGAGAAGCTGGATAACATGGAGCTTGCTGATACTATCACTGCCCTGACTCGAGTTGATGCCAAGGAGGCTCTTAGAACGCTTGTTGCGAACGTCAAGGATCCTCTGGGCTCTGCCAAGGAGTTTGTCAAGATTGTCAAGCTGGCATTTGGCGAGGATGTCAATGATGCGTACTTGGAGGTGGAAAAGGTGTGGAACCGGGTGGTTATTAGTGAGCCTGCTCTTTACATTTACCGAAAGGTGAAGGCCTAAACCCCAAACTAGTTATATAACCTCTATTAGAGATATCCTATTTAATATATATTATCTTCAGAATTAAAAACAACCCCAACTAATTATCCAACAAAAGTCTAACAGTACTTTCTTTAAAATATACAGCATCGTAGGTTCAATTCCCGGTTGCACCCAAAAATCAAAATTTATTTAATCCAATAAATAGCCCAATAAACACCATTAACACCACCTCCTAACCCCACAAACCCCCCAATCACTCTCATACACCACAATCCCACTCCCTCCTCCTCCCCTAACCCCTTTCTCATATCTCGGAATAATGCGCATTCCAGTCTGCACAGCCATGCATGTATTTTTAGGAGTGTGGAATCCGGAAGTGGTGTACTCACGTGACTTGCCACCGGATCGGTTTTTTCTTTTTGTATTTCTGCTTACATAATCTCACGCTTGCAACCCACACACCCATTAAAATTCCGCTAGCACCTCGTATACCGTTATTAGTAATGTATCGTGTATTAGGGGGAGACTAAGGTTTACGTGATGTTGACAAAACGATAGCAGTTCCTGAGCCCGATATAGCTTCTATCGCTTAGATAATTACACTGGCGTACTCCCCCCAGCTCGTAGATTCCAATTCTTCTTTCAAAATCAAACTCCGACCACTTCTCACCCCTCAACCTCTTACGTCACCACACATGCAGCCGGCAGTGGTACAAAATCCCAGCTGGCAAACTTAGTTACACGTATTGGATATTGGCCTCTCTTCATCAACAAACATGGCTACGTTGGATGCGATTCCCGAGTGAGTATGAGTCGATAGGAGGAGTGTCACGTGATTGATTGAGTCACGTGACTGGTTTTTACCTAGGTGGCAGTGTGCGAAAATGCGATACGACATACATACGACGGTGTGGACACAGAATGATACACATGGGGATATTTGGTGATACACCAGTACGAACACAAAGACAACGAGATGGAAGGACACGTGGCAATGAGATGGAGGACACAGAAGCGAGATGGTGGCAAGATGCTGAGAAACGCGTCATGAGATTCTGAGACATGAAGTGAGCGACCAGGGTATGATATGGCGATACTACTACAGGGGGATGGTACGTGATGCAGGTGGTATTGATGTGGCATTGTGATTGTGATCGTTGCGGTCGTTTTGTGCTCATTTGATTGCTCTTTCGTTACTGTTGTGGTGTGCTCATATGCATCAGCTGGAGGGTTCGTGTGGACAAGCACTATGTGACTGCCAGTTTCACTTGAATGTTTGGTTGAGTGTTACTGGCATGTTACTGTCCTACTACAGGCTATGTCATTGGTCCTGATTTATCAGTATGGTGTTCTGACGTGGATGTCTACAGGGTGTGGCTGTGCTGGATCGTTACTACAGCGCTGTCACTCTTGGCATTCATGACGACTTAGCACTTAGCACTTAAAGACCACTACACCAACCACCATCTCATTGAACATGTCTCATTGAACATGTCTATCATCCCCATCTTCACTGCTTGAAGTGCTTACTGTCGTTTCAATTGCTCACTGTTGTTTCAATTGCTCACTGTTGTTTCACAGCTCACTGTTGTTTGAATGATACTGTCGTTTCACAGCTCGTCGTGAATTGTCACTACAGTTGTTGTCCGCTCCTGACCTTCGGCCAGTAGCTCCCGGTACTAACCCAGATTCCTCGAAACCACCCCCGGTGAGTCCATCACTGCGCGGACCAACGCCCTCGCCTCCTTCAAAGAGCTCGGTCCCCCCGATCTCGTCCACCTGACCAAGGTGGACCACCGAGGCGAGTCCGGCACCTACCACTACGTCATTGGTGTCGACGTCTCTTCTGCTGCTTCCGTGGCAGTCCACCTGAACCAGCTCACCTACTCCCTTGGTGAGGAGCAAATGTGGTTCGGCAAGCCGCAGACGTGGAAGGTGACCCAGGGCCTTCTCTGCGCGTTCAACGCATTCACCAAGTGCGATGTGCGGATCATTGTCAAGATCCCCGGAGGCGTGGAGTCGTACTTTGTGGACCCCCGAGGCGAGCGACACTCCATGACCGACCAGGTCTGGCTGGAGACATACATGAGTGCCATGATCCGGTCGTTACTGTTTGCCGACGACGACACGTTTCTCACGCATGGCTGTCTCAAGCTGCGGCCGCTACCTCTGAAGAAGAAAAACGCGGCCAACGGTTCTTCGGACGACGGCGATGCGTCCAAGAAGGACGCCACGTCGCTGCCCAACTCCATTCCGGACTCGGACAACGACGTCTACCTCGGTGGCGACTTCTTCCTCGACACCTTTGAGCGGCTGTTTGGAATCGGTCCTCTCGGTGGAGCCTGCTCGGAGATCCAGGTGCCCACTCTCGTCAACAACTACCTGGTTGACGCGTTCATGGCGTTCATGCGAATCACGCGGCTGTACGACCGGGGTCTGGAGATTGTGCGACGTCTGCAGACCGAGTACCCTGAGGTTGTGTCTCTGATTGCACGACTCCAGCTGCTCATGGACGAGGAGGTGGAGGCCGTCAAAACCATGGTGGCCGGTCTGGAGGCCAACGGCCGAGACGCCGACCTCCTGTCTCTCCAGGCAGAGTTCCTGCTGTCCAAAAACCGGGAGGACATGTCTCTTGGATGTGCCACTCGAGCTGTCAACTCGGCTCCCTCCGAGTCCAAGCTGTGGACCGAGCTGGTGCAGGTGTACATCCGACAGAAGGACTGGGAGAACGCACTGCTGACTCTCAACTCGTGTCCCATGTTCACTTATCATGAGCATGATCAGCATCGGATGCCTACCCCCGCCAAGAGCCACTATCCTCTCCCTCTGGACGGTATCTTGAAGGACGTCTATGAGGCGTCGCAGGTCGACCAGACCGAGGAGCATTCGCAAATCGACCCCAAGCTGTTGAAACTGCCTGCTCCGAATCTCCGGGCGACCTTTGCCAAGGTGTACGAGCATCTGACGGCGATTGTGCACGAGATTGGCTGGGACCAGCTGCTGGAGGTGCGGTCTCGAGTGTTTGTGATGGACGAGGAGTACAAGCGAGGAGGACGAAGCGATAAGGACAAGACCAAGTCTGGATCTGCCTCCACTGCCGCCATTCCTCCTGCTTCAGCCACTCCTTCTGTTGTCGGCTCTGCCAACCTCACAGCTCCTGAGACTTCACACGTCAACGTCTCGTCGACAAACGTGTCTGCTCCTCAGTTCCGACACAAGCGGCTGTGTGAGCGATGGCTCGACAACCTGTTCATGGTGCTCTATGAGGATCTCAAGGTGTACACCGTGTGGCGAGCCGAGCATCTGTATTCTCAGAGCGAAAACCGACCGTTTGAGAAACACGCCCTGGAATGGGAGATTCTGGGTCTCGTGGCTTTCCGACTACGACACTACAACGAGGCCGTCGACGCCTTTATGCACTCGTTGTCGGCACGATTTTCCGCTCGTGTCTGTTGGAAGTTGCTGCAGTACTACTCGGACGTCTATCCCGAGCAGGAGAAGCAACTGGCGCCACAGGTGAGCAAGACGGTTGCTCGAGTGGCCGAGGAGCGGGAGATCGACGTGCTGGTGCGACTCGTCTCGTTCAACCACCGATGCTACTCGGTGTTCTCTGTCAAGCTGATTGAGGCGTACCGAAAGCTGGTGGACCGAGACGGTCTGGTCAAGATCCAGAACCGGATCCGAGCCATTTTTTACGACGACAAGGGCGTGCTGGAGCTGGTGAACGAGGTCTTCCAGGGCATCCATTAGGAGAGGTATATAGACGAATTGATGATTGTATAATAGTCCTACAGTACAACGAAAAAAACACTTAATATATATGAACTAAAGCATCGCCTTTTCAGGCTCGACCGTATCTCACTCAAGGACAACAGCGTCCATCTCGACCTGGAAGCCAAGAGGCAGAGCAGCAACACCAATGGTGGTTCGGGCAGCTCGGTGCTGGTCAAAGTACTTGGCGTAGACCTCGTTGATCTCGCCAAACTTGCCCATGTCGGTCACGTAGATGGTCACCTTGACAATCTTGTCCCAAGAGGAGCCAGCCTCGACAATGATGTTCTTGAGGTTCTCGAGGACCTGGACGGTCTGCTCCTGGAGAGTTCCGGTGTGCTTGGATCCGTCGGGGAGGAGGGGGACCTGTCCGGAGACGTAGAGGAAGCCTAAATTAGTAACGGAAGCGACTGGCCGAAGGTCAGGAGTGGACAACAACCAATGGTGGTGAAATGTCACAAAAGGCACAAAAGCGAGACGCAAAAGAGGCAGCAGTGACGAAAGAGATGGTGGCAGGGCTGTAGGGTAGCTTGGATCACTCAATCAAGCTCCTGTGGACTCAATTGAGCATGCTTATGCTGCCATGAGTAACATGATATGAACAAAAGAGCTCAATTGAGCGATTGAAGAGAAGTAACGGAGTGACTGGCAAAGCCATCGCATTGCGCATGAATGGTGGTATGGATGTGAGAGCAAGGTCTGATCTGACCACTGATCCATATGCACCAAGTGGCCAATGCAGGTAGAGCACTAGTGGAGTGCCAGAAGCAGCATCACTGCGATTGAAGCGCCCAGCGATGCCATTGGACCCTCACAACCACAACCACGCCCACCACTCACCTGCGCCACCCACAACACCCCCAGTGCAACCTCCACTCAATTGAGTCTTGCCACCTCATCCACATCAGCAAGAGCACTCAGCAACACACTCAAGTCATCTGTGTAACAGCACAACTGCCACGTCATCAATTGAGCGTATTGCATCTGTGTCTGTCAGTCCTTCATAAAATACAAGATACTCTGCTTTGCATCGTATCTCGTTGATTGATATTCGGACTTTGTCCTCATATCATATCACTCGTATTCGGGCTTCGCCCTCATACTCGCACTCACCACCAGCCTTGACAGCCTGCGAATAAGCAGCCACAGGCTTAGGAGCCTTATCAGTGTTGAAGGGAACGGCAGACATGTTGATTTGACGAAGTTGGTTGTACGATGTAGAAACAGCAGGTTTATATAAGGCTCGGGCCTTTGGGAGTGACTCAGTGCGCAGGGTTAGGGTAGCCGTTGAAAGCGCCCTTGTGTTTGTGGCTCGAAGGAGAGGGGTGAGAGAGGATTTGAAAAGACTCATGTGATGCTGGCGGTGAGGAGAGTCGTGTGGTGGTGTCCGTTTGTCTGTAGCTTTATCGGAACACTATGTTTGAAGAGCGTTAGTGTTGATAGTCTGGAGGTGGTGGCTCAGTGATTGTGCAATGTGTGGACCTCTAAGGTTGTTGGGAGTATCGGTTATTGACCGCATATTGTGGGGTACAGAACCAGGCACATTAAATGGATGTGGGGGATATTAAAATAATTTGAATAAAATCGTGGGAAATTGGGGAAAATTAGGTGAGAGTCACGTGACCTGTGGGATTCTGGGGTAAAATAATAAAAATGTTTTGTTACGAAACACGCCCAATAAAGACCCCTTTCTCTCACCTCAAAGTCGAGCTTTTACTGAATAAAGTGAACAAAAGAAAGACCAGGTTAGTTTGACTTGTAACCGGGTCAAAGAAGCGGAACTGAAAATACAAAGAGTTCAGAGAGGTGCAACGGGGAATAGAGAGTTTGGGAGGGTATTATTGCCGTATTTGAATGTCTGTGGAGTCTTAAAGTCGATATACTGAATGCTGTGTTGTGAAGCGTGTAGTTAAGCAACCAGTGTATCTAGAAAGATTTTGAATACACCATTAGATCCGTCTCTCCGAGGGCTATCCAATGGTGGTACTCTTGTATCTCTAGCTTGAGTATTAAAAAAATCGTCCTTATCGGGAAGGTCTATCCGTGAAACTATCTTTCGAGCAATCTCAGAGAACGAGAAATTGTTTGAATCGAAAGAAATTTGTTTTTCGAAGATATATTAGAGAGGATATTCTTCTACATGTTTGATAATTTCAATAGCTTCAATATAGAGTGAGTTGGTTGTGATTGTAGTGAGTAAGAGCCATTTACTTGACAATATGGTGTTTACTTGGAGATAGTTGGGAGTGTAAACTATATGACGGAACACTGGAACAACGACTGTCACAGCAAGTATAAGAGCATACTAGAGAATATAAAACCAGATATAATGCTCATAATAGGAATTTTAAAAGATAAATCAATCTCTACTTTGCCCAAAAACTACATCACATGTTCCCAAGATGTTCTTTATAGACATCCAGAGATGCTCTTTAAACACCCAATAATAGAACTAATTATTATACACAAGAAGATCATCTGATTGCCTAGACTATTCTATAACCATCACTAGACTGATTAATATACTTGTACCTGCCAATACGATACTACTTGTAGTATAATATCAATCAGTCAGCTGCACTCAAGCAGACCAACACAACAGGAGCGAATCACGTGACTCAAGCACTATCACATGACTCAAGTACTCCCACGTGATCATTTGTGAGCCGTGTACTATTTTGTACAGTGCCAGTCATACAGCCACTCTCACAGGGCCTGTCCAATAGTCCTATAGACACATTCCAGACGCCCCTTGGCACTAGTCTAAGCGGCCCAGTTTTCCGGATTTAGTCGGAGTTATACGAGGTGTACGGCATGGCATATATAATATGACAGCCAAGAGTTATGAGCCAAGAGTTATCATAGGTGGGGTTGTAACCAAGAATACAGGGGTGATGACATAGCAGTCAATGTTCTGGTTGTAAAAATACACTGTATAATACTACTGTGGGATATAAATAGATGTTAATTAGTACGCATTAGTGGTTACAGCTTGAATTAGTAAAAAAACCGGCATTACGTTTTTCTTATGGCAGTGCTGTGTGACGAAGACATGTGTCGGATACCGGAAGTTACGAGATTCACTCTCACACCCGTGTGAGCTTGAGCCAAATATAGAATTCTATCAGCTGCTGAGTTTACCCTGGAGATGGATATAGCAGGGGATTGGGACGAGGGGATGTCATGTGATGTCATGTTCTATTTAAAACACAGCACGTTTTGTAAGTCTTAACAGAATGTCAATTGTGCAACAGATACCTTAACAATTGTGTCAACTAAGCACTCAATAAAGCCAAGTATCTCCAACAAAATAAATCACCTCAACTAAACAGTCAATTGATTTTTTCAATCATTGTTTAATCATTACACACACCTCTCCTTCACACAGCCACTTACTCTTAGATCTGATTGAGTGCATATTGCTGTATGTCACCTTAACCCTTCTATCCCCTGTGCCTTGTGTTGTTATTTATAGAAGGTTTAGACTTCAATTTACGAGCCGCAAGAACAGCTATATCTTGCTTAATAATCATCTTAGAGATACGAGACCCAGACCAAAATGTAGCCCTTCTCATGCTCTCCATTTTCCATATTTTCTCTTATTTACTGCGATTATTCTTCATATTTCTGTCAATCACCCCTCCGGAAGCCGGAACTATCAGCACATGTCCCGCCACTACTCACCACCCCTGCAGAAAAAATACGACGGGGCTGTACACAATCGCTTATCGGCTCACTTGCCTCCACATAGCCCATGTCGAATATCGCCTCCTTTAGGAGGTCATCTCACCAGCCCAGGCTGTTATCTCATTTCCCAGAGACACTCCCCAGCCCCAAACCTTATCTGCGCAAAAGTGGTGTGCCAAAATAGCCCTGCTTTTATTAAGGTTTGGTGTGGCATGTTAGTGCGATTTGTGATCTATTGATAGCAGGAGGAGGAGTAGGGGGATTGGGGTGGTTTTTGTATCAATCGAGTGGTGAAGACGTGGAGATTCTGAATATGTGTTTATCTCGTCTTTTTGCCATACAAAATCCCCAGCTATCCAGCCCCCCTTATTTCAAACTGGCGATGTTTTTCCTCATTAGGAAGGCGGTTGGAAAGGTTATTCTGGGACTTTTCAAAGTTTGCCGAACCTTAACTGGTCTAAAAAAAAGCCAATGTTGCATCTCTCGTACAAACCGTCTGGGGAAGTGACATAAAACGGTGTTGATCAAAACAAAAAAAATTCACCAGAAAAAATCTATTTATGGAGTACGGGGTAACTAATGAATGCATCTGTGAGTATGTAGCAGTATGTGCACTTCCGTTTTATGTCCGTAGGTGGCTAAAATCTGGTCTATTTTAAAACCGCACTTTATGCATCCCAGAAAAGAAACCAGAAGAAATGAGAAAAGAAATGACATTGTGACATTGAGAATGGGCTTTCTATGGGTTCAAAAAATTGGAATAGGGAAATCACATAACGTGTAGTGTATGGCATAGGGTAATATCATGTTGTTTGAGCTCTATTCAGCTTCTAGTTTATGCAGACCGGATATTAAATGTGCTGGTTGTGATACTATACTAACAGTAGAATGTTCAGCCCCTAATTAATGAAATAGGAGGTAAAGAATGAAGGAAAATTCAAATAAAAGAAAATAAAATACTAAAAATCAAGAGAAAACTACAACAAATATCAGCAATCACTCTACATTCATATCCCATTGTTTGTAATGGCATAGCATTAATTTCCCCTGTTCATACCACCTCATTCTCCACCTACTTCAGGCGCAAATGCCATCCTGTATTTGCTGCTATTCTCTCAGCTCATCGATGACATCATGCAGCAGAGCTATATATTCCTCCCACTTTGCGAACTCTATCAGCGAACCCAATCCAAGCCATCAACTTTATAGCCAAACTTTATTCTCCACCAGCCACGTTAGGGGGAACTACATATATATACCCATGTGGTCACCCCCTTTTAATTCAGTATCAGCATCCAACAACACTTCGACATGATCCGAACTCTCACATCCGCTCTGCTGGCCACTACCGCCCTGGCTCAGACGTACACCACCTGCAACCCGCTGACTCAAACATGCAAACCCGACCCTGCTCTTGGAGGCGCCAAACAGTTTGATTTCACTTCTGAACAGCCCGACTGGCACGTGTCCTTCAAGCCCGATCGAATCGAGTACTCTCCTGAGGGAGTGTCTTTGCGAGTCCAGACTCAGGGCGACAATCCTACTCTTCAGTCCGACTTTTACCTCATGTTTGGACGAGTTGAGGCCGTCATTCAGGCTGCTCCTGGTGTGGGTATTGTGTCTTCTTTTGTGCTTCAGAGTGACGATCTCGATGAGATTGATCTCGAGTGGCTCGGAGGAGATAACACCCAGGTGCAGACCAACTTTTTCGTCAAGGGAAACACCGACACTTATGATCGAGGCCAGTTCCACGGTATTGGAAACCCCACTGGAATGTTCCACACTTATACCATTGAATGGACCGCTGAGCAGATCACCTGGTCTATTAACGGAGCTGTCATTCGAACCCTGCTTTCTAACGATTACCATGGCTTCCCTCAGTCTCCCATGAACCTGCGAATGGGTGTTTGGGCCGGAGGAGATCCCTCAAACAACGCTGGAACCATCCAGTGGGCCGGAGGAGCCACCAACTACGCTGCAGGCCCTTACCCTATGATCATCAAGAGTGTTAACGTGGAGGACTACTCTTCTGGAGACGCTTACGAGTACACCGACATGTCTGGTACTTGGCAGTCTATTAAAGCTCATAACGGCGAGGTTCATCCTGTTCGACCCGCTGTTATTGCTCCTGCTGATGGATCTAATTTTGACTTGATTTCCGCTGAGCAGGGAGAGAAGCCCACTGAAGTGAAGTCGTCTTCTGCCCCTGTTTCTACTGTTGCTTCTTCTACTGAGGCTTCTTCTTCTTCTTCTGAGGCCTCTTCTTCTGTTGCTTCTGCTCCTGTTTCTTCTTCTGCTCCTGTTTCTTCTTCTGCTTCTCCCGCTGAGACCAAGACCACCAAGTCCATCCCTGAGGTCATCCCTGCTCCTCACGTGAACACCACTTCTTCTTCTTCCGCTTCTTCTACTGTTGTTCCCGTTAACACTACCATCATCGCCTCTTCTGCTATCGCCAACAAGACCACTTCTACCGTCTTTGCTACCGTCACTTCCTGCAAGGATGACGCCTGCAAGCCCACTTCTCACTCTCAGGTGCCTGTGGTCAACCTCACTACCGAGGCCAAGCCTTCCACTACCAAGGCTGCTACTGTTCTGCCTGTTACTCCTGTGACCAAGGCCACTGAGTCTGCTTCTTCCGTGCAGATTTCTCAGGCCACTGGTTCTACTTCTGCTCACCAGGCTAACGGGGGAGTTGTGAGCGAGGCTTCGTTTGGTGCTGTGGTGGTTGCTGGTTTTGCCCTTATGCTTATCTAAACACACTGAGCGAAGCGAAGGGTGTTTAGTAAGCAGAAGGTGCTTCTTCAGCTACAGCTACACAAGGAGACGAAAAAAGCTACACTTACAGCGACACGATGACGGATATTTTGCATTTATTTATATAGTTAATTAAAATCACACTTATTAAGATGAGATGAGTAAATTGTAGTTGCGAGGGTTGTAGAGCCATAGATTAGAGGATTGTTACTTCCTGGGATGAGTGGAATTGTGCTTAGAACAGTGTAGAGCCCATCTTGTAAGAGTGAAGCAATAACATCCTGTACTTGTAAGTACTAGTAATATAAGTAACTGTATGAGGATGAGGAGTATGTAGTTTTACTGTAACTTTGGTTGTCTTCTAATTCACTAATATATGTACTTGTATACCTGTATACTCCTACAGTCGTCTTCTCTGAGCTCTACTGTTGGTTATAGGACATCTCTAAACTGCTGACCATATTGCATCCTCTTAAATCGCAATTTTCTTGTTTATTTCAAATTTTCCACCGGAAACAAAATCTCCTGACGGTTTCAAACAGAATGGCTTTACTCCCGTTCCGATTGGACAAACACCCACCCCAATATCTGTCCTCAGTTTATACAGCCAAAACGACACCCTTATGCTTCGATCTTAATTTTCACTTTCAAAAATATATCCTTAAAACCGACCCATCAAAAACACTCCCCAAACACAGCCCCAAAGAACATTCCAAACACCTCCTTAGCCACAATCTCTCGTACAGGTCTGCTTCTCATTCCACAGACGCATCTCTCGTCTCCTGAGCAGTCACAAACAGCTGTGCATGTCAGCAGCACCACAACAAAAACACGAGACAACAAGTGCCTACCGGAAGCGTTTGGAAGCGACTGAAAAATGTACCCAGTACATACTCTGAGCAATATGCTGTACAG
Source organism: Yarrowia sp. JCM 30694 (assembly GCA_001600515.1). Classification (NCBI taxonomy): domain Eukaryota; kingdom Fungi; phylum Ascomycota; class Dipodascomycetes; order Dipodascales; genus Yarrowia; species Yarrowia sp. JCM 30694. The sequence goes on along the minus strand of BCKF01000007.1, from coordinate 465,282 downwards.
TATACAAAGACTACCATCATACAGTGTTTGCAGTATTTGCATAGCGCTTCGGTACTGACCTTAGCCGTATGAACGATATGAAATTTTCAGAAAATACGAAGGGATGAGGATGACGTCACAAATGTACAAAATATTATATATCAAAATGCCCTATAAAGACACCCTCTCAGATTTGCTCTCAACAAGTACACACGTGATGTTATATCTTATATGCTTTATTTTTAGAGGCTGACACTATTTTTATATGGTAGTCACCTGATCTTCGCTCTTAACACCACCCTCACCCGGCGATAACACCAGCCACACGTATATATTATTTGCCCTTGATGCATGTCCCGCTGCAAGGTGTCGATGTGATGCGGAAATGCACATGCAGTAAAAAAACTATGGTGTCATTTTGTTGGGGCTGAATCGGGCTCTTTTGCTTCCTATTTGGAGAAGCGAGGGTCCTTTGTCTTGACGAATGGAGAAATGGAGAATTTCAGAATGACTCAAAAGTGAGCAAATATCAACTAAAAAGATTTGGGGAAGACAAAGGGGGGTGGAAATTGGTGATTTGAAGGTGTTAAGAGGGTTTCAAGGTGTTTTAGGACTTATTTCCTGAGTTTTGAGCTCTTTATAGGTGAAAATTACAGGTTATGACTTTATAATTACGTAATTACACTCAAAATCAGTTTTTGAAACTCAATTACTCACTAAACACGAAAGTGACACTCAATTAAAAGCAAGAAAACCACTTTTAATTACTTTCCCAATTTTTTTAAAGTACCACCCAAGCAAAAATCGAACCCACGAAATTTTGAATTTTCTGAAAAACCCGAATTTTCAGCCAAAATAAAAAAATCCGAATATTGCTCCAAATCGTTCAAAATTCTTCCAAAAGATACCCACGCCCCTCACCACCCCACCACCCCAATTTTTATCACAATCCACCAGCCCAATCACGCACAAAATCACTCCGGGTTTAACGCTTAACTCCGGTCTGCGGTTCGATTTTCGAAGAAACCAATTTTTTGTACCCCCCCTCCATTCCATTTATTTTGCTCTCACATCCTCCCCCACCCTTTCTTTACACAGCCTCGCTCTCCATTCTCGCTGGATCCACTCTTCCGCCCGATTATCTACACAGCCTCAACGGTCAAATCTAATATCACCAAAGAGAGCCAGCTCAGAAAGACAGGTACAAGACAGCCGTTTCAGGTACACCCTGTGGGATACGACATAGCCTCATGAAAGAAGGAGAAGAGCAAGATTAGCAGAGTACGTTGGTGTCAACATGCTGAAACAAGACAGATGATCTTTGAAATTTGAAAGAAGGAAGTGTTTTGAGAGGCTGTGTAGATTGCTTGTTATTGAATGCCAAGTATTTTATTCAGGGCTGGAATGAACATTCCTTATGGCTGCTCTCTCCTACGTATTTAGTGCACTGTTTACTTGGCGTTTTTTTAAGCCTTTCAGTGGCAAAGACATGCTGTAAAGACATAACAGCTATGCAAGATACTGTATAATGCAAGGGGTGTTCAGACAGTACCATTATGAAACTATGCTGAAATGATACACTGAGTATTGTATGTTACCCTGTTTATCACCTGAGTCACTACCACACACACTGTATAGTTCATCAGACCCTGTTAGTGAGCTGTTGAGGTTGCTTCATCAGTATACTGAATGGCACACAGGACACAGCCCTCTTTCTGTATGATAGTCAGAGATGGTCCAAACAAAGAGCTTTTGTGAAAATAAACCATTATAACTAACACAAATACAGCTAGAAGGCTTAGTAACATGTCTATAGGGCTGTACACTTGATATCATTCTAGTCCACTGGTGGTATTATATCGTCCTACTACATGACTCAACCTCGGTTGATACTAACTTTGTCTCAAACTCTACCCACCGCTAACCTCAAACTCTATCTAATCCTCATGCGCCCGAAACGGAAACTGGAGTATCACATAGACTAGTGCCATTGTGTATATATAGACACCCTGCTGCTGTTAATAAACCGGTATCTCACAATGACAATCTACGTGGAAGGACTGTGTCGAAACAACGGCACCAAGTTTGCCAAGGCTGGCTATGCTCTGGTGTTTGGTCTTCAGGACCCCAGAAACATTTCTGTCCGTCTTGACGGCGTTCAGTCTACTCAGCGAGCCGATATCACTGCCATTACTCATCTTGTGACTCTTTTGGCACGTGATACGTCTTCCAGTATGAAAACGTTCATGGTAGCTACTCATTCCAAGTGGCTGGTTTCTACCATCAACGAAAACCTCGATCTTTGGAAACGAGCTGGCTGGACTAACGCCAACCGTGAAAAAGTTGAGAATTTGGACTTGTTGTTGCAGCTCGATAAATGCTTGACTGTACTTGGTCAGCAAGGAAAATCGATTCAGATGGAGTTTGTGAGAATGCAGGAAGCTTCTCCAGCTCATGTTCTGGCCGATAAACTGGCTAATCAGGGCTGTGATATGCAGAGCCAGGTTGTTTCAGCTCAACTGAGTCCTCCTCAGTCTCCTCAAGAAAGACGACGAAGATCTTCTTCAGGATTTCCTCCTCAACAAAGTCCTCAGCAGCACCATCAGAACCAGTATGGAGGTTATCCTGGCCCTGGATTTCATCAGCAGCAGCAGGGGTATTATAACTCGCCGCAGCAGATGCAGCAGGGGTATTATCAGGGTTATCAGGAGGGGTATCCGAGTCCGCAGTGGCAGCAGCAGCATCAGCAACAGTACTATCAGTAAGCGAAGAGCCGAGGCGAGTAAGCGAACAACCAAGAACCGAAGGTTCTGGTTGTGAGCTTACGAGACGAGGTTTCTGAGCTTACTGGGTGTAATCACCAGCTGACAGACTGTTGTGTTACTATCCTAACAGACTGTTGTGTTCCTAGAACCTCACAGATTGTTGTGTTAGTAACCAACCTACAGACTGCTGTGTTGTGTTCAGAGCTACTAGCATAGCTACTGAGGCTACGAGCTTACTGGTAGAGTTACGATAAGCAGTGTGACTACGGGTACTGCTAGGATACCAAGACTGACTACAGAGAACAGTAGACAGTGAGACAGTTAGATGAATGTATTTATGATTTATGAGTTACCTGGTAGACAGAGGTTGTAGGTCTGTATATGATGATTAGACGACATTAACCATGCTGCTGTGTAAGGCAGTATCTGCTTGCCAAACATGAACTGTAGTATATCTAGAATGTAAGACGAAGTTGAGTACCAGCCACCAGGAGCTGATTCAGGAGCTACAATACAATTGTTAGCTGCGACTTTGTAACGACATTTACAATACCGTCTTCTCAACAGAATTGTAGCTGGTTGAGTATGGTCGGTTCTGTCAATGGGAACCCCCAGCGGGGATTTTAAAACTTCTGAAGAAATTCCGTTAGCAGCCTATTACAACAAATAATTGAAGGAGCATCAGCTATAGTATACTGTAGTTAGTATAGTAGATCTTATGCTGTTGCTGGGTTCTGTCTTTTTACAGCTCTATCTTGAAGGCTCCAGATGGGTTTACTTAAGGTCAACAAAAAAGCCAACTAAAAAAGTGCTCTGGGGGTGCCAACTGCGCGTTACAGACACTCCTCAGATATGAGGTTTTTTGTATTGCACTAATTCAGGGGTGGTATTATATAATCCATCATAAACTCACTTTTTGGCAGTACAAAATTCCGAGTGGTACGCTCTCAAAGACTCGATATTACTTGACATTTTAGATTTACTCAGCTTGTCCCAAAAGCTTGACTAAAGTGTAACTGAGTGTAACTGGAGTGTACGACTTTGGAAGCATTTATCTTGCCTTCCAAGTAGACAATCTGTGGATATTACTATATATTCAGAATCTACTGAGTCAGAAGATTCGAACCAGCCATAAATCAGCTAATAAATGGATGTTACATAAACCGCAGAGCACAGTTGATGGTAGTCCGTAGTACTCGTATACAGTCAAAACGAACGTTGAGTACGTATCAGGTACGTATCAGATTATGGAGCAGTGTGACTTCAATACAATTTGTTAGCTGTGACTGTGTTGCCCTCTTTACAGCAGTATAGTATGTGATTAGTAGCACTCTGTTGACACCATGAGATGGCTCTTCTTGATATTCGTCTTAGATACCATCACAAGTAAATGGGTTTTTCTTGATATTCTGTCTCGTATGAGGCAGTTGTATACTGATTAACTAGGAATGCTATAATTACAGTATTACATTCTGGTATCAGCTGGTATAGTGATCTACAAGTAGATAATATGTAGCTAGCCAAAGGTAACCTGAATGAGGTATATGGAGTGGTGTAGCATGACATCTCCATCAGGAAACACACCCAGCACATTCTTCTTCCTGCCCACATTTCTAGCCCAAAAATCCTCTCAAACCTCATCCGTCTGTTTACTGTTTAGGACGTTACATGGAACTCATCCCTTTGCAGAACCACACACGCTAGAAACACGACTAGCCCAGGTTGGCCAAAAGGACAAAAGAGATACTGTAGTAGTGTCACGTGATCTAGAACACACTACTCGTACATACAGTCATAATATCCTGCTTCACATAATGTTTCAAAAAGGTACACCAAATGAGGCTGCTAAAACGGTGTTTGTTTTGCTTTGCTTCTAATATGAAAAGCTGTTTCAGCCTCAACTCGTTGTCACGGCTCGGAACACCAAAACTACGCCAATACCCCTCCCCCAAGAGTCACCTGATACAAGGGCAATTGCGTGATAGTTTGCAGAAGGATGCGTCTGATGCAGGGTGGGTCTTGGCGGAGGGGAAGGCTGGAACGGTTTTGGGTGGAATGGAGTGGAAGTGGCTCGATATGTATATTTTCGGACTCGCCTGTTCTTCCTCATTCCAGTGATATATTTTTCACCTCCGTCCGAGCTCTTTTAACCCTCCAAACTCACTTTCATATTCCGACTCAGCCCCATGATCTCGCCTCAGACATGTTAGATTAATTAACGTTTGTCGCTTTTTACATGGAAGGCAATTGAGTTTACATTACCGTATTCGGAAAGTGGTACTATCTTATTTGAGTGGGGTACCGCAGGCTGTATTTTTCATCAAAAGCCGGTTTTCAAACAGCCCTTGAGGTTTTCATGGGCTAATAAAAAGGGGTTTTTTGAAGGGGCTTTTTGGAATGCCAATATCAGAAAATGGGCTCCAGCCATATTTAATTCTGATTTATTCAGCTGAAAAATCATCCAACCTGAATCTAAAGTGGAAAACACATGTGGGGCTTTTTGCAGGTCTCTAAACCGTTCAAAAGCTTGTCTTTTCCCGGAGAACCTATAACACCAGGTTTGGGGGTTAATAGGATGGAAGATACATGATATTGGTACTGGTATGATGCCCTAAACATGGGCTATTAGCTGGTATTAAAATTTCGCTGCATCTTCACCCAAAATTCTGCAGAAAATGCGCACAAGTGCATAATTGCGAAATCCATTACATGACCCAATCGAGCTATAATTAGAACCGCACTAGCGGGCTGCAAAAACAACCAATGGTGAGATTGCGACTTGCTAAAGTGTCCACCGGGTGGTAAACAGTCAGGATTGGTCACGTGAATTAGTGCTAGCTAAGTACGGCTGTTTGTTTGCGATATTATATCGTTGGTCAGATATTATCGTTCGGTGAAATAATAATATCGAGGTACACAGTGACTACCAGGAACAGCAACGAAGGTCTTTGTCTGTGAACTGTAAGCAGTCATTGAGAGTGCTCCAAACCGGTGGTAGACTATACGGTGTTTCTGGTATTTATTTATCTTGGCGGGTTACCTTAATTTCACTTTAATTTGAAAGCGTCAGAATAGAATGACTGTTAACGCAACAGAGGTATTGATACAACTGTGATAAGCGGGAGATTCAGGCGGTCATTTTGGTACCAATATTGAGGGCTTTACTAGAGTATTTCTAGCAAAATTCAGGATTTTACAGTAGAGACCACACGGAAGGATACTGTTCACAATACGAGAAGATACAAGTGTTTAAAACAGTAATAGGGTATTGACAGTTCCATAACCCAGACTTTGTTCAATAGTAAACACCTGAGATATTCTCTACCACTCAATAACCTCATCGTTAACCTTTCATTTTGACCTTATTTTACACTGCACTTTATGCTTCTACTGAACTATTATTGGAGCATCCTACAGAAATATAATTAGTATCAGTGTGTTATTCTGATCTTGGGGAACAATCAGATATAAATATCTCCTCAACTACTCTCCTGGACCATCAGATATTTCACATCTAGTCACCACCTCCAAAACCTTAACCCCATGGGGTCGATGACATGCCAAGAGTCGTTTGCTCTGCCAATACTACTAGCTAGATAATGAATATGGACACCTCATAGTAATGTATACCCACTCAAAATGATACAAATACCTGAACGTCTCAAGTTCAAAATCACCCTGTCTCCTGCCTTACTCAAGGTCCAGAAACTGTTTGCACGGTACAAACCTCCCCAGAAAGATGAGATACCAAAGATACCAAAAAAAAGAGAACCTCGAATCAGCGATAGATTATCACCAATGACACCTGAACAAGCACAAAAACTCGGCAACAAGTACGGGCAACTCGAAGATACCAAACGCAAAGGAAAAGCTCTTGCTCAATACGCCATTGATATCGAAATGTACCCTAAAGGAACTGTTATTACTCAACATCTCATTACAAACGTGATCAGAAAAGCTCGAAGAGAATGGAACAACAGAGATAAGGAAGATGCTCATTTTGCCGGCAACTTCAACAAACGAAAAGCTCCTGAGATCCAGATCATGTTGTTCAACTTTCTCAACAGTTTACCGAGGTCTTTAGGTCTTTCTACAGACTTTTGGATCAAGTGTTTTGATACCATTTTACCAAAGATTGAGGCTGTGGAGGGTGATTATTGTGAGTTGGTTGACTTGGATACCCCAAGCAGAACATGGTTAGAGGTGATTAAGACGGCTTTGGGAGGTAGGTTTGATAAGGAGGATGTGGATGAAGAGATGGCTTTATCAGAGGTGGTCAAGAGTGGAGTTTGGGGGTTATTGGATGAGTATGATGGAGGTCGGATTGGAAATGCAGCTGAGACTTCCATTGAGCTGAGTGAGAGGTGTGACGCTACTCTTATGGTCTGCAAACTTGCCAATGGAAAGAATGTTACTCCTATGGTTGTTTCTAAAGAAGAGATGCCTCAGTACATTCAAATGTACCAGAATCACTATAATGGAGGGTGTGGAGAGCCATCTTTTGAGAAATCTGCTATGGAGCAACATGAAACTAGGAAACAGTTTGCTCTCAAGTTGCTGGAGAAGATGAACGAAACCAATGATCCACGTCTCACTCGCATCATTGAACGTGCTCAGGGAAACTACAAGTATGCTGTTGGAGCTACGATTGATCGACTGCATGAAGAGTGGAAGTCTAGAGAACTTGAAGACCAGCTCAAGATTCCGTTGATCAAGAAGGAGTCTGAGTCGACAAAGAGACTGTACGCTCTTCTTGGAACCTCAGCTGACATCTCCAACAAAATCTGGTACGATGCAGCTCATGAAGGTGAAGATGATGAGAGGTATGATATCACAGGTCCAGATATGTTACTTCCTCTTCGTCACGTGAAACAGTGGAAGGGAGTGGTGGATACTGCAGTGACTCTCAAGTGGTTTGCTTGTCTCGTTAGAGACTTGGAGGTGAGTCTAGAGAACCGGTTCCTTCTGTTTCTAGATGATTTATCTCAGTATAAAGCAGCATGGGAGATTGCTTCAAACTGGGATACTATGAGAGGTCTGACTGTGGTGTTGTTACCCTCTAGTGCTTCGTCTTATCTTCAGCCTTTGAACATGGGTGTTATTAAAGGTGTTCATGATGATGCCAAGGAGTTGGAGAAGTTATCTGGTGAGAGTAAGTTACTACCTCTACACCGTCTCAACTACTATGCCTTGGCGTGTCAGGACCAGGATGAGATGCTGGTGGCTCAAAAGTTTGGAAAGTCGCCTGTGATGTTGTTTCATAAAGATACAGAGCGGACTAGGAGGATGAAAGATAGTATGAGGAGGAATGGAGTTGATGAGGTGGTTGAGCAGTACCAGAAGGAGCCAGAGGAGTTTTATGGTACTGAGGAGGTGGTTATCTCTCATTCAGATGATGAGGAGAACACTCTCAGTTCTATGGCGCCTACCCTTGAAACCTCTGAAGACGCTCTCATATGGCTACAGAGCTTGGGTTTGAGAGATCTTCTGAAAGGTGGTTCCAAGCGTTTGAGAGAACTGTGTGCTAAGAAACGCACTTCTCTACAAGATGAACGACTTCAGAAGAAACGGAAGCATAAAGCTGATGTTAGTTGGGTGGCACGAGGGAGTAAGGGTGTGAGGAAGCCCAAGAGGGTGATAGCGAGTGTCAAAAGACCTCCAGGGAACTTTTCTTATGTCTCCTCCAGTGAAGATGATACTATCGTTGAAGAGGAGGTTGAGGAGGTTGAGAAGGAGGTTGAGAAGGAGGTTGAGAAGGAGGTTAAGAAGGAGGCTGAAGAGGAGGTTTTTCCACCTCCTGGGTTCGAAGTTGATTCTGACTTTGAAGATTCGCCATTTACTGTGTTGAAGTTTCGAGCCCGATCTGAATATGATCACGTGATCTTTTGGTCGGATCCAAAGTCGGGTCAGGGGAAGTTTAGAGGGAGGAAATATAGCTATTAATTAGTGATGTAGGTGTAATGTGCTGGTTTTTTTTTTATTTTTTTTTTTTATTTTTTTATTTTTTTGGTAGTATGCTACAGTCTCTCAATTCAGGTAAACAATCAATTAATTACTTTCTACAACCTACACGGGACGTCTTCATAACATCCAATTGTCTATATATCTCTTCGCGACTTGGCGAGCTTGTTAGAGCATTGCACTCTAGACTACGATGTCTGTGTTAGTTTAAAAGAGCCATCGGCCGATTTTGGTGAAAATATTCTTGGCGGGCTCCTCGACGTAGTCCTCGGAGTACTCGTCGATTTCCTTTTTGCCCGTGACAAAGTCGATTTCCATCAGCGACTTGAACTTTGTGCGTTTGATGAGTTTCCAGAGAACGAAAATGACGATATCAATGGGAATCATAATGTACGAAAAGAGAAAGGTGGCGGTGGACCAGTGTCCGTTGACAAAGACGGTCCATCCTGAAAGCAGAAGCATGACTCCTGCACAGGTAAGACCTACCCAAGCACATCCAGGTTGCCAGAAGGACTTGAAGGGGAGAGAGTCACGTGAAATGCCTTGAGCTTGCAGACCATAGTAGAATCTGAGATAGGTGGTGCACAGGATGCAAAAGTTGATGAGCTGAGAGGCAGTGACAATGTTGACCAGCCAGTTGAGAACAACCTGAGCAGTGTTTCCGAGCTGTAGGAAAGACAACAGGCCGAAACAGAGCACGACAATGACTGCAAAAATCGGAACTCCCTGTTTGGTGCACTTTGAAAAGATTCTAGGAGCATGACCCTCAAGAGCGAGTCCGTAGAGTGTTCGTGAAGCACAGTAAGTGAAGGAGTTGCCGGCTGAGAACGCTGACGTAAGCACAAGGCCGTTCATGATATGAGGCAGCACCTTGATGTTGAGTCTCTGCATTCCAATGACATAAGGAGAAGCAGCAGCTCCGGGTTTACCACTGTTGATAGCGTCCAGCAGCTCGGGATCGTTGTAAGGAACAATAATACCGACAGCCAGAGCTCCCAGGATGAAGAAGAAGGAAAGACGATACAGCACGGCTTTGTAGGCCTTTGGCATGACAACTCTAGGGTTGACAGCTTCTCCAGCAGCCATAGAAACGTATTCAGGACCGGCAATAGAGAAAGCAGCTTGCACTAGGCATGCAAAGAAGCCCAGGAAACGTCCCCAGGAGCCTGTAGCAATGTACTCTGCAAAAGCTCCCGGTTCGTTCCAGTATCGGAATCCATAAGCATCATGCTGCGGGTTTCCTCCTACCATGGTGATAAAGGTGAAGAGAATGACTCCAACTGCAAGCAGCAGTTTTCCTAACGATAGCCAGAACTCGGTTTCTCCATAGAGACCGACAGCAAAGACGTTGATGATGGCGTAGAGGACACATTGAACAACCAGGGGAATAGCAACAGAGTAGCCGTCCACCCAGAAATGTAGAATGATGTTGACGGCTGTGATTTCAAACGGCACTTGTACAGCTTGCAGGAGGAAGAAATTCCAGCCCGCCATGACCTCAAACGACTCGTCAACGTATCGTCCTGCAAATCTGATAAACGGAGACGAAATAGGCAGATAAGTGACCATTTCAGCAGTGGTCATTGTGATCATCAGAATGGGAATACACCAGAGCGTGAATCCCAGAAACAGCGAAGCAGGTCCTCCCTTGACCAGAGCAGCTCCAATCTGAACAAACAGTACTGTTCCAATAGTACCTCCAATACCAATCAGCTGGATATGTCGAGCCTTGAGCAGTCTTTGTGTAGAATGATAAGACGGAGGTTTCGACGACTGCTCAGAAAACCGAGGAGGCTCTTCACTTTCCTCTCCACTGGTTCGAATGGCGTGTGTTTTCTCATAGTCCGGAGGCAGAGAAACAAGCGAAGATGTCTGAAACAGCCCTGTGGAGTCTGTACGGTTGATGACGATTTCTCCGTCTCCGCGGTTACGCACCTGCGTCTTGCCGTCGGCGCTTTGGCTGATTTTCCCGCTTATGGACGCCCAGATACCTCCCATGATGTGTGGAGTTTGGATGGGCAAGTGGGGGATAGGCTATATATAGGGTTTTTGCAGTTTGAGAATATCGTGTCAAAGAGGTTGAGGTGAAGGGAGGGGGTTAGGGGGATAAATGGGGTATATTTGAGATTGCACGAGTCAGGGGAATCGATTGCAACTCTCAGAATTCCAATCGGACAAGTATCCATTCCTCCAGAGGCAAGCTCTGACACACGGTTCGACTACAGTTAAAGCATAATAAGTTTAAAAGCCAGAGCCGTGTCCGAAAATTTTTACCTCACGCGACTACAGCCCAGTTTCTGGGGTCGTTCGGGACGCTTTTGCGGAGGTCTTTCTCGCAGCATGTAGCCCCGGGCCCAGGCACATATCTGTGCTTTTGCCGAGGCTGGGAGATGGGTTTTCAGCGAGATACGGCAGATACACTACGATACGCTTTTGAGCTGGAAATTTGGGAAAAGCAAGGTAGGGATACGACTATTTCGTTGATTTTTAAAAAATTTGAAATTTGAAAATGTGCCAAAAAGTACAAATTTCACACCGCCAACGATGACGTACCCCCGCATCTATGCATCGTGGCTATGCAGCCCGTGCTAGCCCGTGCTAGCGTTGATAGTGTGAGATACGGCTTAACGGAGGTACGGCATAAGGATTTTTTTGGTTATTGGCCAATTTTAATCGTCTTCAAAAGTCATCTGACCCTCTGTAACTCTGAACTTAGCGTCAGGCTTGTGTGAAGTTCTTTCCCGTGTCTATCTCTCGATTCACAGCAACTCATGCATGCTGCAGGTGATACAAGCCAAACAGAGCACGTACAGATGGAAGCGGATTGAAGAGTGAGTGGTAGGGTAAGTGGTGTTGTGTGTGGTTGTGTTTGTGTTTGTGTAACTTGTGGATTATTATTTTGTGGCTTACCTACATCTCTAGTGCACCATTATCTCGCCTCTATCTCTCTATCTCCACACTCGTATGCACCCTTCTTTTTCAAGCCATGTCTCACTCTAGCGAGTAACCCAATATAACCCTATTGGCCAATGACAAGCGGAGCTGAATAAACAGACAAAAATTGATATAGAGAAATCAGAACATCCAGAAAATCGTTTTTCATATTCGTTTCATCAAGATGAGACTAAAATGAGGGGAAATACGCCCTTAGACTACAGCCATTACGTCATACACTATCGGCGTTTTAGCTCCCTTTAGGCTCACTAGCTGAACTTTGCTTATGTAAGTGTGAGCCGGTTAGCCGGTAAATCTTTGAATCCCATTTAATCCTCATTGTTTTCATTGATTTAATTGGCCAAAATCCGTATAAACATTTTTTACATTTTCCCAATTTTTTTAGATTTTTCTAATTTTTTTTTCTCATTTTTTCCCATTTTACGGGCATTTTTCGGTTCCTTTTTGGCTCGTTTTGGCTCAAATTGGTGAAGAAATACCCCACCTGTTCCGATATCGTCCGAAAAATAATACACTGAAATTATTGCGGTAATGAGTGTCTCAGTTGGCGGTAACTGATATGACAGGTGCATGCTTACAAAGCAGGTATGAAGAGGATGTGAAGTGGATGAGTCAGTGAAGAAGATTGCTTAGTATTGTAGTGGTTTATGATCAGTCACGTGACTATGTCTGTGTCAACTTCTCTGGACCTGCGGCTTTAGTAGTTTTATACAACTATCTGTTATTATCGATATAGGATGGAGTATTATAACATGAAACAGTGTAAGGGTTAGGGTGTGGAGATTACAAGAGTTGGTGGATGGTTATCAGCTAAGTATCAGATGTCATGGCTATGTTTGATTGGATATGGTCAACTACTGGTTTAACAAAAGCTTAATTGGTGATTGTAGAGGCCAGGGTCTATACGAAGACAGAAGCACAGATATTTCAAAATATTCGTATGGGAGGGGGTAATATATTTTGACGGATTTGTTGGTAACCTGGGGTGGGTGTATCTATCCCCAAAACACCTAAGTCTGCGGGGTGTTCGGAATACATAAAACGAACCCCTAAAGGACTTTTCCGTTAACAAATAGCAACTAAACTTTCTTAACTAAAGGGCAATATGGTATGAACATGCCAAAGATGACTAAAATACAGGTATTTTTGAGGTATTGAATGATGTTGTACTCATGTAGTACTGGTATTTTGACCTCTTTTATTCGTTAATGCTTTAGTATACATATAAATTACTTCCTTCCCTTCTTCTTTTTCATAACCAATGTGCCCTCTTTGACATCTTCATCTGCATCCTTCAATTTATCCCTGGCTTCGAGGAAAAACATGACATCTCTCAATTGCTCCTCCAAATCTCTAATCTGAACATCTTTAGCCTCCTTATCACCCTGCAACTTTTTCACTTTAGCCATCATAGCTCCTGAAATCGCTTTTTCGTCCTGTAATGACTGTCTGAAGGTCTTACTTAACAAACTGAGTTTGTCTGATTCCTTCTGGGCTTTTGAAAGTTCATTTTTCAGCCTCTCATTTTCCTCCAAAACACTATCCTGCTGTTTTTCAGAAATCTCCTTTTCTTTCTGTTTTTCCAACACCAGTTTTTTGTCGTTTTCTTTATGCTGTTGTTCCACCAACAATCTCATCTCTTCAACTTTTCTCGCTGAATCTGCAAACAATCCTTCATAATACTCTCTCTGAGAATCCAGCTGACTCGTTAACAAAGCAGTATACTCAAGTGCAAGTTGTTCAACATCACCACTTTTCTTGCCATCATCAGAATAAACAAATTTACTCGACGAAGAAGAAGACTCATCAAGCTCAACCAGTTTTCCAACATCACTCTGAATCAACCTGTGAACATACCCATCGCTTACATAATCCCAAACTCGTTGTGTAGACATTTCCATAGCGTATCCATGTCCTGTCTGGTCAAAATGAGAATGAGCATGTCCTAGAGTATACCTTCCACATCCGATATTTCCACAAATCAAGCAAATCCACGTATTTTCCGTTCCAGAGCACGTCGTACATACTCCTGGAGACGTGTTGGAACCTCCTTTCTTGCCTGAATACCGACAAACAGGACAATTACCTCCTGCCCATTTACTCAAACAATGACAGTGGAAAGTATGTTCACAGAGAATAGTAGCCAAACCTGTAATCTCACTGTCCATACGTTCTAGACACACTGGACAGGTAGGTAACTCCCTTAAATCAGGTGTAGGAGGAGGAAGAGGTTTACCTTTACTAAAACCATTAGTGAAGGGGTCAAGTAGAAGATAAGGGAAATTATCAGCTCCAACCACACTTGTTTTTTCGCCAACCACGTTTCCAACCACACTGATATCGTGAATAAACACACAAAGGCAGGTTTCAGGATCCATACTGTTGAACACTTTTCCAGAGTACTTGTCCACAAAATCCTGAGCTCTTTCAACCATACGGAACTTCAACAAGACCATATTTCTGTTGACCTCACGTGACGAGCGGATGACCCGAATATGCGAAATATCCTTCTCACATGAATGTAACGAAATGAATCCCAGAAAATCGGAGGCTGTCATATAACTCGGCACTGCCAAAATAGCCACAATAAGTGACGGAGTAGGGGTCACATTGGTATCAAAATGATCGTCAGGATCGCGCGAGTCCAATGAACTAGCGACTGTGCTGATAGGACGCAAACTCGTCTCGTTTGAGGTCAATCCGTTTGTCGTGCGAAATAAGCGTACCACGCCTTTGCCGAAATATTCTCCTTTAACCGCGTCCATGCTCTTGCCGCTGTCGTTGTCGAACCCGGAAACGGAAATGCTGCTCACGCGCCAGTCGGAAAACGCGCCAAAATCGAACTCCAGAGTGTACATGCTGAGTGAGAGTGGTGTGGGGTGTCATGTGGTGTGGGGGTTAGGGTTTGGGATGAGTAAGCGGGGGCGAAACTGGGATACAGGGTAGATTTGGTATGAGGAGGTAGCTGGAGAAGAGGGGAGTCTTGTGGTGGTTTTATTTTTTTGATTGGATGGATATTGAAGGGGATAGAGTCTATAGAGTATGTAGTGTTAGTTGAGAGAAAGGTAACAAAGTTGCATAGTTCTCCCAACTAATTTAAAGTGAAGATGTATAACTGCCACCATCAGAAATATTAGTATGGCCAAGTTCTAATATTTTTACATAATTATGTTCCTAATGACCTGGGTATACTCATGCAGTACTCCACTTGTCGCCCACATTAATATAACAGAAGTTATCACAGTTCCAAACAACACCCAAACTTCCACACAACATAACTAAACGTTTCTACCGTCTACACCATCGATATGTATATCAAAATGATCCCCCATTTGTTCTGAATCGAACTATCAACTTCCCTTAACCCCCACACCCCCAGAACTTTCAATACCGATCATCTCATTATAACTCCGAAAAGATACACAAGCCTGCTGAGCCGGGATTATACCGTAGCCGAACCAAGTTATAAGTCCGCTGCGACCATTCTTTGAAACATTCTTTAGTCAGAGTTACAAATAGACCTCGGGTGGAGTTGACGAGGCATTTTCGAGATTTTAGTGGTTGTAAATGTTCCATGTTGACTATTTTGACAAATGGTTAATGTGGGAGTGTTGTCCGTCTCGCGCTGAATCACGTGATATAAAAATCTAATCCGTAACCCCCACACGGCACAAGTTACAGCGTTGTAGTGTTTCCTCCCCCCTTTCTCGCTTTGGTTAAGCTTCTCAACTATCACCTTAAACTGGGAAACTCTTTTGGCCAACTAAACATGCATCGGATATAAACCAGTTCCTGAGCGATATTGAGGTGGGGTAAAGAATACGAGCGTTAGCGTCATGTGAAAAGTTTTCCCTTGAAAATTAAACACACTGTTGTTGGTCTGCAAAATGATGTTTGTCAAATGCATCATACAACATCACCAGTAATAGCAGTATTCATATAGGCCCTTGATAAAACACATCTATCATACATCTTCCACCCTCAAACCTCCTTATCTTGTATACTGCTTAAAAGCTCAAGGTTATCGTCTAACCCTTCCTCAAAATATAGACTCTGTAACTCCTCTAAAAGGCTCAATATCTCGCTACAGAAATGAAAGCTTGATGGTCAGATACTTTCGGGGTCCGAGTGGTTAACCGAGTTCCGGGTATCGTGCTGTATGTACTGTAGAGCAAATTTACGATGCTAGAAGATGGTTACAGACGAGTTCTTGACCGAAGTATTAACTGTGAACGTCTCTAAGAGAAACGAGTTTCTACAGTAAGTATTTGCCCTACAAACTTGAGACCACCTCCAAACGAATCTCCTGAATTTTCTCATTCTACTGGTGAACTTCTCATTATCATAAGATGACTCTATTACTCTGATTTCGGAGTCGGTACTTCGTACTTCGTACTTCATACCTCTCCTGTCTATAAATATATACTACGCCCATCTCGACGAACCCTTCAAGTTGTCTCCCCATTTGATGAGAACCAACGGAATCAAGCCCATGAGCACTCCAATACATCCAATTAGCGTAATTCCCCATCCCACAGGAAACGCTTTAGGACCCATATGGTCAAACATCTGATGAGCAAAGAGAGGGAAACCTCCTGCTACAAACGCTCTGAAGAGTCCGTTTCCGGCAAAAACAGACGCAATGTACTTGGGATAGGAGCCTGACAGGTAGTTCAACACGGCCTGAAAGATGAAAACCATACCGATAATACACAGTCCCGAGGCAATGATGGGAACAATCCAGTGGATACTCTTGTGAGAAGTCCACCCAAAGAAGAAGAGAGAGATGGGGAAAATGGTGGAGCCAATGAGACACAGTTTCATGAACATTGACACTGGAGGAAAAGTTCCCTTGAGCACCGGTTTAGTGAAGAGCTGATAAATAATGGGAATGTAAGCTCCTACTCCAACGAAGCCTCCAACAATCAAACCAAGGTAAGCCAGACCACTTTCAATGGTGTTGAAGCCGTGCATTTGAGTGAAAACGATAGGAAACGCTTCAAACCATGAGTAGAGAGTGGAGTAAAGTAGGGCAATGTACAGTCCTAGAGCGAAGACGACAGGCTCAGTAAATGTGATGAGAATAGGTCTCAATAAAATCTCGTAAGCAACAGTAGACAGATTCTTTGAAGCCCATTCCTGCTCAGCAGCTGTGGTGTATTTCTTTCCAGTCAGTTTTTGCAATCGTCGAGATCTTCTGTACAGAATGTTTCCTGCAGACGTCTCAGGAAAGAAGAAAAACAGCACGACCCAACACGCTCCAGAAATCATGGAAAGCACCCAGAAAGTCCATCTCCAGCCCTTGACCTGGGCGAAAACACCTCCCAGAACAGGTCCGAAAACAGGACCACAAATGGACGAAATGGCCCAGAAAGCAAGGGCAAATGGAATGTATGCAATCTTGTACATGTCTCCGAAGGTAGCACCAGAAGTAGCCAAAGCAGGAGACGAGAAAATACCTCCAATGAATCGCAAGACGATGAGAGATCCGATATTGTGACAGAGAGCTGTGGGAACTTGCAGAATGACGAAAATCAGCAAGGTGATGATATAGATCCACATTCGTCCTACCACTGGATGCTCAGATAAAGGAGAAAACACAACAGGACCTAGTCCGTATCCGTAAACAAACACTGACAGAGGGATCAAGGCTACAGGTTCCGAAATTCTGAACCGGTGCATGATTTCAGGCAAAGCTGGTGTATAAATAGAAGAGCCAATGTAGACGGAGAAGGTCAAGATCAAGACCTGAGAAGCACTCACCAGTTTCTTGAAAGACGACCAGTTCTGTGGGTTTTCAGGATCATCTTCTCCGTACCATCCCACAATTAATGCATCATCCTGTGCATGTTGTTCTCCCTTCTCTGCTGCTAGTTGTCCATTGTTCACATCCACTATCGACGAAGCGTCTGAAGACTCTAGTGGAGCACTGTCCTGATTCGCTCTGTCTCCCTGAACATCAATACCGTCAAAAGCGTCCTCCAAACCGCGCTCAATGTCTTCATTCTTATGCGTGGGACCGTGCCAAAACGTCGTGGGAGGCTGGAAATCGGCTTGCTCCTCCAGATACGGAAACCACCGTCCCTTGCTGGCGTAGTTGAGCAGCTGGGTGAAAGCTGTGTCGGACATTGTTGTGTATATTGATTTATTCGAGTAAAGTAAATGAACGACACGCTCTTCTTATATGTTATCTGCGTTACACTTTGGCCTTTTTTTTCCGTTGCACAGCGGACTTTGGGCCAGCCGCACTCTCATCTCCACGACATTTGTAAGCCTTGCATGAGAGCAGGCCAGATGAGGAAGATGGGGGCAGGGGAAGAGCTTGTTTGGGCAACGTAAAAAAAAAGAGGCTTTTCTCCCGCAGAAAAGCAACGCAGCCAAGCGTGGATATGAAGTGAGGGACGTGTGTGGGTGGGTAGGTGGGCGAATATACAAAATCGGTTTCTTTGTAATACGAATTTTCTACCCATCTACACTCGTAAACGTCTACTTCATCCTTCATCCATTTTTTCGCCGCTTATCACAGCCCCCTTCCACCCTTGCTACTCTCAACTCTCTTCGCCTTTCACCTTGAAACGTGATTTCCGTCTCTCTCGTTTACATCCGCCCTGGTTAAATCCGCCTCTAGGCTTTTTTTCACTCCTGTTGTTGCTCGCTTATATCCGTCTCGTAGATCATGCAGGTGAGACGCACCCAGTTACTAATTAAAACGCTTATCCTGCCTTAAACAAGGAGTGCATATGTGAGCCGCATCCCACCAAGACACAGGTCCACATGCAACCCTGACGCATCGGAGTCGCCCCCCGCCTTACAAATCACCATCACTAAGCACCATGATACCATCTAGTACCACTCTGATACCATGCGGATACCCCACCGACGGTTCCACCGCGTTCCACGAGATTCCACGAGTCGCCCCGCTGACTAATTAAGAGTTGATTACAGATTCGAGCTATGTACATTTTGGGGGAGGCGGACCTTTCATCCAGCAAGTATTCCTCGCACGAACCAGCCGTGCTCCTTTTTCGTAGCCCTCTGCTAAACGGCAACAGCCACAGCCGTATCCACCACGGTCGTATCCACCACGGCCGTATCCACCGTCTTCTCGCCGGCGTTCTCACCTGCAGTGGGTGTCACGTCAGACGTGCCAAGACGGGAGCCAAGCTCCGTGCCCAGACCAGTGCCAAGCTCCGAACCAAGCCCGCCCTGGGGGAGCTCACCGCCCTCCTCCTGGGCCTTCTCCATGGCAATACGCCGTGCAGACACCCAGCCTCGTCCAGGGATAAACAGGCGCCGGTAGGGCTTCTTCTCTCCGCTGTCAGCGTCTCCAAAGCCACCGCTGCTCTCTTTGTCCTTGGACACATTCTCCTCGAGCTTGAGCTGCAGCGCCCGGCCAAGTGAGGCGTTGGGGCTCTGGGGCGAGTCGACAGACTCAATGTAGTTGTCGAGCCCGGTCGCACGTCGCTCTCCCGCTGCACCCTCCTCCTTGGTCTTGGAGGTCTTGCTAACCTCCGTGCCGTCAGTCTCGGAAGAGTAGGTCGAAGTCAGCGGCGACAATTCAATCGTGTGCGACCGAGTGGTGGCCGTTCGCAGCGGCGCCAGTGGAGGCGAGGGTGTGTCCTGAGCCTGCACGTGACTGGGCAGCGTGATGGCCTTGGCAATGTTACGCTTGGCCACCGAGCTCCACTGCTCACGGCCCTCGGCGCTAGCCAGATCGTACTCCCGGTCGCCAGCCTTGATGATGATCTTCTTGCTCATCTGAGGAGTGCAATTGACCACCAGCTTGGGTGCGGGCTGGGAGGGAGGCTGGGAGGCGGCAGCAGGAGTGGCAACAGGCAAAGCCACCCTCTGGATAACATCAGGGGTAGGCTCTGCGACCACAGCGGGCTCTGCCACGGTGACAATCTCGTTGGGTTTGCCAGACCACTCCATCTTGTCGTACGAACGCTTCTCGCCGTAAAACTCAATGGGAGCAGAGTTGGGGGTCGAGTTGGGGTGAGATCGGCCCCCGGTGCGAGACCAGGGCTTCCACGGTCGCGAGTCGGCAGAGTAGTTGGGGTCGGGGAAGCGCGAGTCGTTGCGGGAGTCAAACGAACGGAAGTCGTTACCGCGGTAGTTTTCGTTGCTTCGGGGATCCCGGGTGGGCTTTCCGCCACGGTAAGGAGGGGCCCGGGGGTTGAAGCTGGAGGTGGCCCGCTGGAGGGTGGCAACGTTGCTTTCAATGTTCTGGAGACGGGTCTTGATAGCCTCGAGGGGGTGGTTGACGCGGTCCTCCAGCTTGGCGAGCATGTCGGCCATGACGAGCTCCTTCTGCGGCTCGGTGAGGGCCATGGGCGACTGGGGTCCCTCCTTCCCACTCTGGGCGACACGGGCGTTGAGCTCGTTGATGAGATAGTAGGCTTCCTCAACGGACTCGGTCACGTCCTTGACGTCGTAGTAGAGGTCCTTGACGGTGCCCCGGCGCTTGGAGATGAAGAAGGCGGTGTAGAAACACAGGCCCAGCTGCAGGGAGCACAGAACCACAAACGCGGCCTTGTGTCCAAAGCTGGGGAGCATCGAAGTGACAGCAGCAGTCTCGGGGGCGAGG
The DNA here is from genome assembly GCA_001600515.1 of Yarrowia sp. JCM 30694. Lineage (NCBI taxonomy): Eukaryota > Fungi > Ascomycota > Dipodascomycetes > Dipodascales > Yarrowia > Yarrowia sp. JCM 30694. The sequence goes on along the minus strand of BCKF01000007.1, from coordinate 445,035 downwards.
GTGGCCAGGGAAGCAATCTCGCTGATGCACTTGTTGATTTGTTCTTTCATGCCAATGACATTGGAGGTGTCATGGAAGGCCTCTCTGAGGCATCTGTGTTAGTCGGGGAGAAGATTTGGCAAAGAACACAAAAGTACTTTACACTGAAGGGATATGGGCGACGGAGTGCCACAGCATGTCCACGATGGGCTCGGGGATGACCTGTTCGTCCACCGTGGGCACCTGGGAGCGTCGGTAGTACTCGTACACTGCCACAAAGAGAAACGCCGAAAAGCCGAGAGTGAAGTCGATCCACGTGACATGGGCCAGCGACGAGGGAAGACTCGTTTTGGCCCATGCCCGGGCCACGGTTTGGCGGATGCACAAAGCGGAGATCATGATGCAAGCGTTTGTGTTGTTTCGCTGATGAAGAGAAGGAAGACGAGAATAAAGTGGGACGTCGGTTTATATAAGGTGGTGTTTTTTAAGGACACAGAAGAGAAAAGAGAGGTTTAAGCTATGCTGTCCCTCGCCTGACTTTATGTTACCTGGGGGATGTCAACCAAACTGACTGGTCAAACGCCCCAAAGGAAATTACCAGAGTACAAATATAGTAACTGCTCCTTGTTCTCACGTGACTACTGCTCTCACGTGACTGTTGCTTAATATAAAACAATGACGTAACTGATGATGTCACTGTACGATGCTGTATGCTGTCTTAGGAGGTTTAGAAGGTGTAGACATGTAGCATATATTTTGGAGATGACAAAGATAAACTATGATCCTGAGAGTGTATATAAATGTAATAGAGAGTTCAATTCTTCTAAAAACATGCAATTACGCGTTGTTCTCTTCTTGAGAGTATTTACTTAAGCTAAGTTTACTTACATTTTGTTTACCAAAAAAGTCCTTTAGGGGTTCATTTTTACCCTTCCAGGACTTTCCGTGAAGATCCGATGAAGCCATAAGATACAGAACACCCGATATTCCAACAAATACACCAAAAACTCCTCTTGTGTCCATACTAAATATTCTGCTACACCCTCCCCAAGTTTCCTCTTCAACCCTACTCACTTAAACGTTTACTTTAGACATCCAACTCCCAGCACACGCTAAATTAAGGTTCATCAACAACTACCAAGCCTCTACTCACCCATTTACTTGAACACCAACAAGAAAAATATATTACCATCATCACGTGACATACACTTGCTTATAGCTTGGCTCGTGGACCAAAAACCCGTTTATCATACTTGGTCACCTTGTCGAGATCCTCCTCAAGCAGAAACCCTTCTTTAATCAACTTCTTGGCAGCAACAGTAATCTGAGTCTTGTACGAACTCTCAGAGAAACGCTCCTCGATACTAGCACGAGAGTCAATCACGTGACCACCCTCATACCTCTCAGCTCTAGTAGCCTTGAAAGGAACAAATTCTCCTTCTAGGAACGTCTGAATACCGTTTCGGGCTACAGAGTGACCTGAGTAAGTACCGAGAGGAACCTGAACAGCAGGATGAACCACTCCACAAGTCTCATTACCGTCTGAATTGACAGGAGGAGTCAAGACAGGGTAAGTATGGTCCACAGCAGGTAAAGTCACGTGCTTAGACACCTTTTGTGTAATTTGAGAAGGAACGTTTCTCACAGTAGAATACGGCACACCCTGAATTTTAGGCCAGAGCCGTTGAGCTACAGAAAGACTCACAAGAGAATCGTCTTTCAAAGTAGGGTAACGAGACATTGGAGGTAGTCGTTTAGCATCTACCCAATCAGCCATAGTCAGTAGAGAGGCTTTAAGGAAGATGTTATAATGCAGGGTAACTCCTGAAGATCCCTTTGAGGCTCTTTTTCCGGGAATAATCGGTTTGAAAAAGGGGATATGTTGTAGACCGGCCAGAAAGTAGTGTCGGACATTATCGGGTTCTTCAAGAGGAGTTTTTCCGTCTGTATTGGTAGTACACAACCATCCAAAACCAGCAGACATGTCGTTATCGGTATCAACATGAATGATCTTGGGCTGAAGTAAAGGAGGGTAACAGTGTAGAATTCCGTCAGTTTTGCCGGTAACAGCATCGGTACTGGTTACGTAAGCAAACGGAAAGTTGTTGTCTCCAATTCTCTTGTTGAACTGTTGAGTAGACACAGCTCCTGCATTGTTGAAAATGCCACTGAAATCTCCTCTTCGAGCTCCAGCAATATAATTGACCACTCCATCCATCACTCTGAGCCCTCCCAGGTCCTTGTTGAATCCCTCGTACAAAAATGTACGCAAAAATCGTGCACTTTGAGACACTCCAAAACCAACGACATGTCGAGGAGTAAAATCGAATTTTCCGCTCTTCAGAAAAGATAACACGTCTCTGTAAGCTACCAGACCTAGTCCTGAGACCTTGGCATCTGTAGCGAGGTAGTGGATATCGAAAATCGCACTTTCAGGTACAGGAATTGAAGAAATGATTTTCAACTTTTTCTCCGACAGCACGGAAATAGCAGAAGGAGGTAGTTCAGTTTGTTCATCCTCCTCAAATCGCCTCACAAACACGCGTACAGTCGATTCATCGGCAATCACATAGTCCAAATCAAGTACTCCGTCAATTGGAAACTTTCTTGATCTGCCGAAAAAACGGGACGCCGCATTAACTTCCTGACGAACATATCTCTGAGCAGGTTTTCCGTTCTCCAGGGCAACAGGCAGCTGAGAGCCCAATTTGAAGCCCTTGCCAGAGCTCAGAGGCACGTCATTCTGCCAACCGAGGTTGATGACTGCATGTCCCTCCTTCATCAGAGGCTCCAAATCAACAAATCCACCTCGTCCCTTGGTAGAAGCGTTCATGGATCCGATTCGCCCGCTCCGTGCGGTCTCGTCAATACTACCCACACCTCGATTGGGCACCTCTGCGAAGAGCACGCCTGAAAAACGTGATTTCGGGATCAGGAGCCGAGCATCGACCGAATATTCAACTGGAGTGGAATTGAGACCTTCGAGATTGTCGGTGGCGGTGGAGGAGGTAGAGGTGATTACGTAATCGCAAACCTCGTAGTCGTAGCCTTCAAATTGCCGTTTCTGGATCAATGTCAATTTCATGGTGCAGTGAGGAGACTAGCTACAGGTACCCCGGAATATGCATGAGCCAAGAGCCGGTATCGGGTGATATTAAGGTTTGTCAAAATTATTAGGTTACTTATGAAAGTCAACTAGGCGTAAGTAGTGTCAAGTAATTTGGGTGCAGAGTCCAGATTTGCAATTACTATGTAGCATATGAATCATCGCTCTTCTAGCACCATTTTGCACTCTTTAGATTTTCGCTAGCATGTTCCTTTGCCCTTCATCAGTGCTGTTCTGATGGCTCATAAGATCACCATAATTTGTTACCTTAAAAAGCTTTGAGGGAACATAGCTCGAAACATTAGTATGTCACGTGACATATTTTATCTGATATTACTAAGCAAACCGACTCTTCTCTATCCTCTCATCTATCACACTACCTACCTACGTTTCTACACAGCCTCACAGTCATTGTAGTCTCAACTAATGTGAAGTATTTTTGGGAATTTTTTTTCTTTTCTTTTTTTCTACGCCACTAAATAACGTTTAATACTTACGTAAGGAGAAAAAATCAGCTGATTCTTTACATTGCCTCTTTAAGTAACTGTCTCTCACTTAATTCGCCACTATGACGTTTTTCACACTCTAAAGAAGCGAAACTTTAATGTGTCACCAAACTCGCTAAAAGCGACCGATGGGCGTGAAAATTCGGAAATAGACTATAGTGGGGGTTGTGCGTCTTGGGGGCGCAGTTTCGAGAGTTTCAGGATATGTCTACACGTGATTGAGGGCTGGATAAAAACGCCGGGTAGCGAGATGTTTAAAGTCGATTAGGTTTGACGGAATATTCCATGGTGACGTAACCAAGACACCGAGATCGGGGCTTATGTAAGCGGAGCTAAGAATGTGAATATGTTGCAAGTGTGTATATCGGTTGGTAGTGCGATTTCGAGTGGTTATTTTTGATTTTTGATTTTTGATTTTTTCTGATTTATTTCGAATTATCACGAATTACTCAATTTAATCAGTTTAATCTTTGTAAATTCCGTAAGTCGATGGAAAATCGGGCTTTTCTTGTTTTTATTGTTTCCATGGAATCCCCCATCGCTCCTCCTCCGATGCCTGATGTAGCAGCTGGGATACCTGTATCGTGCTCCCATTGAGCGCTTAAATCTCATCGAGAGGCTGGCCCTGACGAGCTTATTGGGCTGATAACAGTGTTTATTTTATCAAAGTGGGTCTGCGATTGGCACATCGGCTTTTGGAGGCCCTGAGACACTTAGAAGGACCCAGATGAGGAAGCCCAACTCAAATTAGGTGGTGGAATATTCAGTACATGCCTGGATCGAGCTTGAGTAGAGACACGATTGAGATATAAAAATAAGAAAAAAAACAGCCATACAGATAGAATACAGATAGAGAATTCCGTGGAGGTATGGTGGAGCAAACAGTATTGTAGATCGATAGAAATGGTGTTTGCTATGAGGCCATAACACATCATCTATGATACATGTCATCGCTATTAGCGGGTCTAAAAGGGACCTAAAAAAATCTTGGCTCTTGTTTGACTCTGGTTTGACTCTGGTTTGACTCTTGTAGGGCTTCGGGAGCCGGCTCTTTGTGTGGGTCGGTTAATTCTATCGGTTCCGCCTTCCGAAAGGGTCACGTGAGACAGAGGGGTTTGTGCGAGCACAAGGTAGGGACTGGTGAGGATGATTTGCTTTTTCATGATGGTCTGTGGGATTGTAAGAGTTGGTGATCAGATCGGATAGTGTACATACCAGACATCAACACAGCAATACAAGAGTACAAAGCATGTAACAGGTATAGCGTTATTCTACGCCAGGTCTTTGTACTTGTATCGAAGTACGATTCCACCAACCTCAGAGTGTCTGGAGATCGTTTTAACTCCTCCTTTAGCTCCTCGGTAAGGCTGAAGCAGGGCTGATAACACGAGAATGGGCCGACTAGTGACGGTGAAAGCAGGGACGGCTGAGATTAGCTATATGGAGATATTATAGGTGCTTTTTCAAGCGTCAGTACAGACAATGTTGTTTGCTAAGCAAACAGCTTTATTCACACTGGTTGTTTAAATGCCGAAATGCCGGAAAAACGTGGATCGTGTGTGTGAGCGCGCTTTTCGTTTTCCTTGTGTTTTTCGTTTTTGTTTTTCCGTCTTCTCTTTTGCGATTTATTTTTTCCCGCGCAGTTCAGCTTGTTCCACAGGCCCAATTAAGTTGTTGGAAAAGTGTGGAACAAAGCTAAAAAAATAGTGTGCCACGGTAGGCCACGAGGCGGAGTGGCTCACCTCATCGATCGAGTGCATGTATGAAACTCACGGGTGGAGTTGGTGGAATGACGAAAAAATGACGAAAAAAAAACAAAAAAAAAAATCGAAAATTTCAAAAATCGGTCAAAATCTTGAGATATACAACCACTGTCATTATTCAGACCCGTATTCAGCCCATATTCATTATCCAATTATTTAGACGCATTTTAATACCATTTTCCGTCCACTTTCGTCCCTTTCATTTACGACTAAGGGTTAAACTCTCGGCTACCTGTTGAGATGCCGCTATCCTTAAGCCTGACAAACTTCTGAACCTCACAGACGGCTTTTTGTTATGTGGTGCGGAGGCTTGTGAGGAGTATGTGTGTTTGTGCACGGTGTATGCGACTTTGGTGTAATGTGGAAATGCGCAAAAACTGGCCATTTACGAATTTCACAGCTGTCAAATCGAGATAAAGCGGTTTTAATTCTGCCATCAGGATTTAATATTAATGTCTAGCGTGAGCCTCTTTGATCCAAAGTTACGATGGAGAAGGGAGGTTTGGACAGTGAGCATCGGAAAACTAAAACCGACATATCTCAACGAAAAACAGTCTGATTTGGAATCGGAAAACAGATTTCTGCTGATCGAAACCAGGGCTATCTCCTCATACGTCCAAACGCTAATCGCAGAAAATCGTCACACCCTGAGATTTCCACACCTTCCGCCAAAACGCTAAATAAACTCAACTTCCAACGACACAGTGCACCTTTGTCATGCATCCGACCATGCACGGTTTCAGGCCTTCTGCAACAGAAGCTGCGTGAAAGCCGATATATATATATACTCTGGGTCCCTCCATGCTCGGCCATCATGCTGAATGCGAGCTTGCGACTGTTGCCGAGCTCGAAAGGTCAAATGCGATAGCCAGCTGCCGTGCAAGGGGTGTGTCTCGTCCAAGCTCACGTGCACCTACAACCACGTGCCCCGCAAAAAGGGGCCCAAGGTCGGTGGAAAGAGCTCCAGCATTCTCAACAAGCTGAGGTTGGGGCTGGACCAGGCGGATCCCAAGGCTCCGGAGAAGCTGAGCTGGAACGTGGTGTCGAGAGGGCTGATGGAGAGGGCTCTGAAACACTACTTTACGAATTACTACCCGGTGACGCCGGTGCTGGATGAAACGGAGGTGTATGGGTACATGTCACGTGATCCCACGCCTGAGACGTTTTCTCTGGTCATGTCTATTGTCGCCATGGCTATGGGAGACATGCTTGATCTAGAAGTGACTACTCCGACTTCGAGGACTCAGAATGTCCTTCAGATTGTCAGAATCGTGTGTGACACTATTCACTCTCAGCATGTTTCTTTGTTGACTTCAGGTGATCTACGACAACTGGCTTCTCAGACGGTCACTATCAACTCTCTGGTGACCCTATTCAACCTGTATGGTACCTTTTGTCAGCTGGAAATGCCTGCTAGAGCTTTTCATTTTCTCAGAAAGTGCATTGCCGAGGCTCAAACCGCTGGAATCGACAGAGAAACGTTTTACAAGTCCGACCCAATTGCTCTGGAGCCCTTCAGAACAATGTTTTGGTGCTTGTACGTCACTGAAAGAGGTTTTGCTCTACAGCATAATTACCCTACGTGTTTAGGTCAAGACTTACCCCTCTATCCCCAGCTTGAAGGAGAAGTGTTTGTTGGTCTGACTCAGATGGTGAAATCGTTTTCCGTCTTTTCTCCGACGTTTTTCAAACTCTGGAGAGAAAATTCAGGATCTTCACCAGCTGGATCACCCAATACAAACTCACAACACCAACAGACAGTTCAGAGATTGTTGCAGTACCATCATGCCAACCAGGCCAGTCCTCTTATTCCGTGTTCTCCTGTTCAGAGATCGGATATTCTCATTACTGATCAGTGGATTAGACTGTTGTTATGGCGACTAGCACCTTTTGGAGTCCAGCAACCGGCTGAAATTGCAAAGAATCTCGTCGCTATTGCCGATTCCGTTCCTCTAGCAACTATCCAGGCCCATGGAGCTGGAATGATGCTCAAAATATACGACATTGGTATGACTCTAGCTACTGTTTTTCAGACTCCTGCTCATGCAGAGCAGTTTGGCATTCCAGCTCATCTCCACAGGATTCTCATGCTCATGAGTCAGTTGCAAACAAGTCAGCATCTCTCTGTCTTGCTTCAAGCTGCTCAGAGATTGTTACCTAAACTGGTTCCTGACAGAATCAAGGAAGAGAGTGAAAACATGTACCCAGTCGCTAGTGAAGAATCTTCTGGTTCAACGTCTTCAGATGGAACGTATCATCGGTTTCAGCAACTGCCACATCCTCATCCGGGTACTTATCCTCCTCCAGTGGGGACGTTACATGGACCTGGAGCTAGTACGGTGGGATTGATGAATGAGCCGTTTAGAGTGAATCAGATGGAGCCTGGGCCGGGAGAGTTTTTTCCTTGGTAGAGCAGTCGAGGTGAGCCCAGCTACTGCAGTCGAAGCGAGTACGCAGTACGAGCTGACTGAAGTAGCTGCTTCAAACCACTTCCTGAGCTTCAAGCTACTGTTATAGCTCCTGAGTTGCTTCTACAGCCTCTTAGATGCTTCTACAGCCTCCTCTGAGTCCACTACAGCCTCTGTACCTTCTCTGAGTCCTCTGAGCCCTCTGGATCACCAGCACTTCTCCACAAGACTCCACTTGCCTCTTCTCACAACTGTCTATCTCTCAGACGACACCCCTGCACAACTGACTATCGCATACGACCTAAAACCTAACAACTACTGACAGGTAGAAATACCGCCAAAATAGAAATCAGCGCAGCTGACTTAATGTATTAACTATTATTGAACCGATGTAACAGAGCTTGTATTGTAAAATATTGAGTGTAGCAAAGTGGCAGAAACTGGATTTTCGGAATCTCCGTGGTTCACGTGACCGCCTCCGACAGTCACGTGCTTACACTTTGCGTTTTCCCCAACAAACAGATTGTGCCTGGTTTCTTATCTAGGTTTCAAGAAATAGTCTAACTAGAGTTTATCTGAGGGGAGTGTTGGGGGGTGGTTATGAGGGTGATATTGTAGTTCAAGGAGTATTTTTATTGTTTTAATCGATTCTGCTGTGACTGTACGGTCTGGAAAAGTACTTGGTTTAACCGTAACGTGACTGTAGCATCACTGTTATACTGGTATCTAGTTTCTCCAAGTAGAGTACAAACTAAACTCTAAGTAAATAAAGTGAGTAGAAAGGCGCACAATTCAAAGATCCATCTACAATTTCAGTTCATACAAGTAATATTTCTCACCGTAGGAGTCTACTAACAGACTCTACTGTTCATCTAATACTATAACAACCCCACAGCACTATGTAGCATCTCAGTAGCTCAACAAATATACAACCACAACTTCATTCTTCAACCAGACTACTTGCACTTCAAATTCCACCCAATAAACCATCAAGTATACTGAACACCTCTAACCCTTCTCTACAGCCCACCTTGACCCCTGACGTTCATTTCCCGGACTTAGTTTTATCTGTTTTGATCTCCACACCAACACAAACACAAACAGACGTGCATGTTTGTTGTTTTTGTCTGTTTTGTACAGTGCCGTATGCACCTCGAGTCTGTGGAGCTGTAGGAGCTGGCGATGTACGAGCATGTCAGGGAAAAGGTACGGCTGGTGTAGGAAGTACAGGGTCACGTGAGTTGACTAAGAAAGAACAGCCTTCCACAGCATTGTACTCGTACAACAATTCTTTTCACCCCAAGTGACTCAGCTCAGCTGCTTTTTACCTTCATGTGGATATTCGGGCCGACCTCATCCGCATCAACAGCCACTCAACAGCGTGCCACAAATTTACGAGAGACGGGACGACTGAGTACATACGGGTAGTGGAATGAGATGAGCCGTGTGGGGAGAATGCTAGTTGTGAGGATCGCGATTGGTTGGATTTTTTTTTCAATTTTTTTTTCAATTTTTTTTTCTGTTTTCACTTCCGTCCCAATGTCCGACCACCTTCCGACCACCTTCCGATGTAACGTGACAGAGCGGAATTAGTGGAGGAGTTTTGCTCGTATTATTATTTTCTTTGTTTCTTTTTCTGTGCATTTTTTCTATTCCCCCTTTTTTTCCGTGCATTATTTTTTCAATTTTTGCCCTTTTTCTGAGAAGGGCAAAAGGTCGAGAAAATACAAGGCAAAGCTAAAAGAAACGCACGTCGACCGTTGAACTTAAACACAAGGTTGACGCGGTGCACTACTGCACGGACCACGCAAAACATGCGCTTTGGTGAGAAAATCGGTGAGTACCGGCATTTGACAGGTCAAGCCGTAGTTGGGGTTTAGTTGAGCCGAAAAAGACGTGCAGCTCCGCCTAATCAGGGAATTTTTAGCCGACAGAAAATGCCCCCAAACGGAACAAAGCCGAGGGGGAGATTTGTAGTAATGTGGCAGTATGTGTGGTCTCACAACTATATTAGTTAGTGTTTAGTTAGGAATAAGTTGGCTTTGTAGTCCAGGGGAAAACCAATATTCTCGAAAATGACTTCGTGCCGTGTGTTAAATTTTTTCTTCAGAGCCACTCAAAGGCACTGAGAGCCGTATGCCCACCCGATAAGTACATACTTAATGTACTGGTTAAATGCTCAGTTGTGCCTCTGCTTTTGTCTTTTACATATGTATAGACCCACTATTATACTTATACGGAGTACCTGAGCCGCTTGAAGGGATAGAAAGAGCCGTACGAGGACCGAGGTTGCTTTGTCAGTTTTTACTGTGCTGATTTTGAACACTTCATCTTGGCTCAGTAGAACCCTTGTGGTTATTTTAGTATGGAGAACTTTTCGGCAGAAGAGCGTCATCATGAGAGGTTCGGCTGGAGTTGCTGTTGAACTTTGTCACGTGACCTCTTTAATACTACGGAGTAACAGCAACTCACTTAGGTTGTCTAGGGTGAAAAGGAAGTTTGTGAAATGAAACACTGTCCTGAAATTTCAGGAGTCCGAAAAGTTCACCAGGAGTCTGGGGATGGTTTGAAACAGGTTCGTAGGGCCTTCTGACAACTTTTGGGGACCTTCTGAGCAAAACAGAACTTCCAAATGATACATTTTACCTTGAAAAATCATTATTCGGAGTTTTTCACGGCAGTACTCACCTGTCAGCAGAGTGACCCCAGGAAAAGCAATCTGAAACCGTTGATCACCTGCTTATGTCTTCAGTTTCGGCCCGCAAAGTTCAATTAATTAAAAGTTTACTGAAGGTTGCTACTTGGTGATAAGGAGGGTGGAGTTTGAAGGGCGGGTTGTGGGGGTGTGGAGTGTTGATTAATTGATTCAGTGGGTGATGCTGAGTATTAAACTCCTTTTTAATTCCACTTTCGTCAACTTTTGACCCAGATACAGAGCTATCTAAAATTTCAACTTTTGCAATTAAGTTTAGCAACTCTGAAATTTGTCAAATTTCAGCACACGAAACCGACGCGTTTAATATTAAAAAATTGAATAAATTGATGGAAAATGTCAGCTTTTATTTTTCAAACACTCCACCCTGTGTTTTCTAATTTCAAGGTCAATTATGACAGTTTTTACAGCTTTTTACTCTACAGCTTCTTGTTCCAGTACAACTTCTTGTTTCAAACATCAATCACATTACTATAACACCGACTAGCTGGCTGTCTACACTACGACAAGTAGTGTTTCGACTCTAGTCGCAAAACGTCTCATCAGGACAGCCATGGAAAAAGGAAAAAGATAAAAAAGTCTGCCAAGTGGCAAGACTGTGGAAAAAGAGGCACAAAGTCCCTCGGGACGACTGTGGGGGTAACAAGTAGAAAAGGGTTGGTAAATGGCAAGGAAATAGATTAGGAATCATCAGCATATGTAATTCCAGAGCATGGGTGGGGCTCTGTGGTGTCATATGAACACACCATTTTTGTTTTTTTGTTCTTTTGCGCGTTCAAAACTCCGTCGGTTGTTCTTTGCAAGGACTCTGGGATGGTTTCTGTAGGACATTGGCAGCGGCTGCTACCTCTGCCAACCCCCATTGGGTAGGAGTGTGGTAGGAGGTCGTTGTTACCATAGTAACCTGTTGCCGTGGCAACTGTCACCATAGCAACCACCCGCTCCCCCACCGACCCCTACCGGTGGAACGAGAAACGCCCATTACTGAACTTTCCTCACCCAGAGGTGTGTGGTTCGAACAGGGAAAAAAGAGAGGGTGGGCTGGGATATATATATTAAGGTGAGAGAAACAGGCTTTCTTTGTCCCTGGCTCTGTTGCTGCTACTTGCACGGGGTTGTGGGGTATAACTAAGGGTTATAGTTTGGGGTTGACTTGTCAGAGGGGAGTTCGGTAAGTGATGGAGATATGCTGGAGGGATGAAAGTTGGACCATTGGAATCTCCTGACCAAGGGCTATCGAATGGTACCATTATCGACCCTCTTACTACCCTCTAACCTCCCCCTTTCAACACCCCTTTCCCCTATCACCTTCTCAAACTCTCAACCTTGATTGCTTTCAAACTTACCAAGACCACCAACACGAGCGCGCCGAAACACATGTGTCTGGTTTCTTTTTGGGTTGGAGGCAGTTGTGTGGGCGTGTGAATTTTTTTGGCGGTCACGTGACCCGTTTTTGTTAGCTCCAGCTCTATTGTGGCATGTTTTAGACCCTGCGGATATTTTCACACTAGTGCCTTCTCTATTTCTATACGGGCATGCAATAGCCATAGGTGGTGTGTTATGATAAATAGCAAGTGATGGAGATGTGATGGTGTGCAAGATGTTAATAGAACACGTACAAGTAGCAATGTATAGAGTGAGTCTACGTCATTGCCTGTATGGGCTAACATGGGTCATTATGGCTCATTGCAAACACACTACAACTGGTTATACGGGTGCTACTGCTTTTCTTTTTCATGTCACGATAAATACGAGATAGTGTTTTGAGGGTCATGACATAGCGGTCTATAACTCTGGCTGTGTATGTGCTAGAGGGATGGGAATTTTACCAGGAGATTCAGAATTTCGCGCTCTCCATTTTGACACCGGTTTTCATCCACATATCCCATCGCAATATCGAATCGTTCACTCTGGTTAGACTGACGTACTCTCTTTACTACTTGTCCCAACGTATACTTTAGCAACACTCTTGACTTGGCCGTGTCTACTTAGGCTTTCAACCCCTGAACTGTTGCTAGCGCCGCATGGATACTGCATGATTGTTCACCAGACGCTAGCCTAAGGATCAAGGGCATTAGAAAAAGTGGAATTTATGGCATTCACCATATATCTCTTCCATTTACTGTACTCCAGTAGGATCTTATGTCTGAACTTCTACGGACATTTTTGCTGACTTGGTTTGATTCTCCTGGCTGAAGAGGTCTAAATGGAACTGGATTCAAATGTCAAAGATGGCTGTATCGTGGACTGAATTGAGTGAAGTAGGCTCATATTTACAGCTTTTGGCTGCTGAAGTGTCAGATTGTCGATGGCAAGTCCTTGTTGTATACCACTATCTATGCTGGATACCATGATACACCGGTAAGTATAATGGACAGTTCAATATAACATCTCCTGACATCCAGTAATTTCTTTTTCAATAGCTCGGCACCACCTTCGTTGCTCCTATAAATCAGTCTTATGAACGGCCATCACACGATACTTCAACTCATCGGGCAATTGTAAAATATTGAGACATGACAATCGTGGGACTGAGACATGGTGATCGGGTTCTCTGACGTGATATCAGACACAGGTTTAACACAGACTATAATGTTCCCCAATGGAAAAGTAGGCAGTGCTATGACCAGATAGTGATCATTTATGGATCAAGTACACAGCCCTAAAGCACATTTCTGAATCCAAAGACTTCCATTATGTATAAATATGCAGTCACACTCCTCTATAGAACCTGCCCATCTGCCTACCGGTAAACTGCATTTACAGAATCCACATGTTTTGAAATCAGTGATATATTAATTAGTTGCCGTATCTACATCAAAGCATATCAGGCAAAATGCAATCAATTACAGATCACTACAGAAATACATCATGTACAATTTGTTACTTAAAGAGTAATTACAATGCATTACCAGTATATAATATTACTAGGGACTCAAGACAAAAGTCTCACTCATCCACATGCTACCACTTGGGGTTAAACTCATCATCGGCCCTCGTCACCTCATCCTTTGTATCCTTCTCCCAGCCCCTCGCACTGGTCATCTGCGGCTCACTCACTGAGAACATATGATGATCCGCAGCAACACCCACTTCATCCCCAAAGTCCAGCGAGTCCAGGAACTCCACTGGAAGCACGGGCTCGTATCTTCTAGCCCGTTTTCTTCTCAATCCTCCCACTGCTCCCCATGTGATGATCATCTCAGCAAGAGAGGGTAACAAGAAGGGTAGCAGCTGTGTAGGGTCCAAAAGCAGGTTGGGCTCACTACCATCGTCATTCTCGTAGTACTCCGGAGGTAACTGGGTAGTGTTTGTGAGCCCAGCAGGGTTCTGGGGGGCAGCAGGAGCAGGAGGAGGAGTACTTTCAAAAGCATCCTTCTCACCCTCCTTACCCTCCTCCTTACCTCCCTCCTTCTTACCCTCCTTCTCTCCCTTGTCCACATTCTCCTTCTTGCTGTCCACAGACTTGACAGTTTTGGCACTTTTAGCACTCTCGTGACTCTTGATGGCCTTTAGCACATCCCGATGCTCCACCCTTCTCTTGAACGACTCAGCCAACTCTTGGAGGTACTTTTTGTAATCCTTAGATAAGCCATTTTCATCAACTTCAGGCCGGTACTTTTTGGCAACATGCAGTAACTGGAACGGATTCAACGCAGTCAACTGCTGTAAAGTCGCAATCACATTTGTGAAATCGTCTCCAAAACCAGTAAAACACTGCAACCACTGCAACATCTGCACCAGGGAAGCCAGATGCTTGTTGCACAGCTCGGAAATGGAGAGGTACGTCTTTCCATTGCCAAACTCGTCCACCATATCGTACTTTCGGTCATTCTGACGAGCCCAGTCTTCAATAGCAGACACGTTCAAACGAACCTGCATCGCACGTGACCGGGACAAGTACCTTCTGTTAGTCAGCACTCGGTTGAACAGAACCGCGCCCAGCCAGAACAGCAACTGCGACACAATCTGCTGAGTCAGGATCGGATGGATCTCAAACAAGTCCAGAATAAACAAGACAGACGACAGAATCGACGTCACGTTTCGGGGACTCGGCAGCGCCTTTCTGTGTGGAGACAACGGTCTCATCTGCTCCTCCATCTCCTCCTGATGGCTCTTTTCCTTGTGCTTCTTCTTGAACAGCTTCCACTCGTGCTTGTAGTTGATGGCGTCGAGTCCGGGGATGGTCTCGTGGTCCAGAATGCACGTATCAAGAAGAGGCTCCAACCGCCGCTCACAATCCTGACAAATCAGCACGTGAATGTCATTGCACAAGTCAGCCAGATCAGACTGCACCTTGGCGTACTCCACCTTTTGCAGCTCGGCATCCCGTCGAAAGTAGTACAGTAACAACGACACATTCGACAACCAGAACGCCAGAGTCACCATATCCGTCGCCTTGGCCTCCACCTTGGCCTTGATCCGTCCTAAAGCCGGATTCATGATCGCCGCAACAACGTCCTTGTTGTCCAGCGTGTAATGCGCGTACCGGGCACACAGAAACAGCATGTTTGCGGGGATGGGTTTCTGCGTGTGGTTTCGCTGCGGCTCAATGTTGGAGATGACCGTATCGAGAATCTGGGGGATATCTTTGGTGGAAAAGACAAACATCTGGTCGGGCAGACACCGCGACCAGTTGAAGGTGTCTGTGAACGAGTCCTCCATGGAATCCGTACCCTCATCGTCATCCTCCTTTTCTTCATCACTGTCTCCTTGAAGTTTGTCCAAACGAACGTCAAAGTTGTACGCCGACTCCATGATGATCTCGTCGGTGGCTTCCTCCGTGCCCATGATTCCCGACTGGTAAAAGTCGCCACTGGTGTTGTCGTCCATGAGTCCTCTTCCCTTGAGGTACAAGTGGATAGTGGATCCATCAGCCACAAATCCGAGTGCGTTTTTGCCACACTTGGTCTTGCGCGTCGGGTCCGCGCCGGCGTCCAAAAGGTCCCGCACAATGTTGAAATGCCCATTCTGGATCGCCCACATGACCGGCGTGTATGAGAACTTGTCCTCCGTCTCAACGTCAGCTCCATATGCTATCAGCTCCTGCACAATCTTGTCGTGGCCGAAACACGCGGCGTAGATGAGCGCGCTGTTGCCATTGTCGTCGGTGGCGTCCATGTCAATGTTGTACTGTGCCTTTTTGTCGAGTAAGTCGCGGGTGGCGTCCAGATTGCCGTTGGAAGACGCTGAAAACAGCAGCAGTTGAAGTTGCTGCGATTTGTCGCTCGCCGTCAGCTCCTCGTCCTCCACAATCTCTTCTGTGTCCAGAGCAAGTCGAGCCAGATGCTCCTTGACACTCACCATCTCCTTGTACGTTTCTGTGTCTGTGGCTTTTTGGAGGGGTTTCTGAGCAGCTAGAGGGGCCACGGGGGCTGCTGTAGCCGTCCCGGACCCTCCACCGCCTCCCCAGGGGTCAAACACGGGATCCATAGTCGTTGGAGGTGTGTTTGGTGTTGTGTAGAAAGTAGTGTGGTGCAGAGAAAGCTAAGTTTCGGGATTATGCACGAGACGTTGTAGTGTAAAGGGGTGGAAAAGAAGAAGAGTTGGGAGGTGGTAGGGGTGGTATATATAATGTGTTTGTGTCATGACATTGGCTGTGTCGTGAGTTTTATATTTGTGTATATAATGTGATGTTTTATATACTACTGTCTCATCACACCTCATCGTATTATCTCCTCTGAAATTAACTCACGGAGCTAACGGTGAAGACTATAAACATTATAACACGTCATGAGTCACGTGACTGATAGATGTGGGCGGTGGTAGTTCAAAACAAGATATTTCTGTTCTCATTTCCGAAATTGACATTTCAACATGTCCTGGTTTGTTATGAAATTCCAGCACTGCCGGAATTATCTGCTTGGTATGCATGATGCTGTACACCCAATTATAACTCACGTATACGGAGTTACCGAGGTGCTAGAGGGATGGCAGGTGGTGCAATAGGGAGCTGAGAGCAGGGAGAATTGATTGAGGTGATAAGATTGGTGAATTCTTGCTTTTATGGGGGGCTCCGAAGTGTGGTTATAATGTCACTATCTCCGGACCCTAAATAACCTTATCTGCATCTCAACTATCTCACAACGGTTTTAACTTTGAGTTTGAGTGATTAACTATTCGGTAATTAAATGGGAATATCTTCAACTAATATGAGGAAATGAGTAACACCACAAGGAGAGACCGTAACAAGGTGAAACAAAGCGCATTGTACTCCCAGAGGCGTGCTACAACGTGGGGAACTAAAATAAAGGCAAAAAATATTTTGTTGTTTTTTCTCAAAAAAAGTCGGATTTTTGCCTTGTGGGGGGGACCACATGCGATTTTGTCAAAAAACAGTGAAAAATCAAAATTTCACAAATCTTTAGTCACATCAAACTGGGGTAAAAGCAGCGGATTTTCCAATTTTTAAAAGACCACCTGAATCGAAACGACCAATTGATTCTATATCCATCTTCAGCTTTGCCAATAACACTTCAGGATATGTTGTTTTGCACTAATCCTTGTTTTTTGTGACACTGAAAAAAACTGGAAAAAAAAAACTGAAAAAAAATTAAAAAGTTTTTATAAATTGAAATATTAATAGCTGAGGTTGTTCTTTGACATCTCAATATACTGTCTACCAATTTCCACGCTCTCCAGGCACGTCTATAACCTGTTTGGCCACTGTTTTGTATTGCAGAGATTATGCACCCTTTCTTGATCTGATCTGACTCGAGTATCACCACAAGGAGAGACCGTAGCGAGGTGAACCAAAGGGTATTGTACTTCCAGAGGCATGCTAAATGAAATACAGACCAAAAAAAGTTCCTTTTCTCCAAAAATGTCAGGTTTTCGGCTTGTGATCAAAAATGACAATAAATATTTATGTTACATTGGAAGCTGTCATCGCGCAACTTGCTTGTAGGCTAGATCACTCGCTACGCTCGTGATCCAGCCACAACCACCCTCACATCAACACCCACACTCTCACTTCCATCCTTCTCCACATTCAACCTCTCCTCAAGCATCTCGAAAAACTCACTCTCCTGCTCGTTTCTCATTTTATGACCAATAACCACCTTGGCACCCTTGTTAACCGCCAATAACCGCTCCAAACAGCCCACCAGAGTCTCATACATGTCCATATTGTAAGTACAGTCAGCCACAATAATCAGATCAATGTCTTCTACCTTGACATCCTCATCAGCCCAATCAAGAGCCATAAACGAGGCTGACGACTTGTTCAAAGAGATACTCTCCTCGGCACACTCACGAGCATCCTCCAGATCACTCAGAATCACGTGACCTTGACCTCCAAGGTGTTTTTCCACTGCCAGACCGACAATTCCACATCCTGCTCCTAGCTCCAGAATACGCAGTTTCTGACTCGAATCCCTGCCCGTGATATCGTAAATTCGTTGCTTAGTCAGCGTGTGCGCTAAGGTGACACCCGCATCCCACACGTGACTAGCAATACTGTTACCACTGTCTTCTTTGATAGTCAGGGGAATCTCGTCAAATTTTCGAATCGCTTTAGCAGGGTACTTTCCACCCTCAGAAACAGCATACAGGTCCAGAAATCGAGCTGGCGAGTCAGGATGGAGGTCGTGACGTGATGACAGAACAGTAGCCCGAAAAGTAGGTCCCATAGGTGAAATAACAGTCACTGATCTGTCTCCTGGAGACCAAGATACCTTTGTTCTCTTTCGTCCACTTTCCAGGCCGATCTCGGCCGATCCGTAAAATAAATCGTCTCCTAGATCATTGCTGAGAGTCAGGACGCTCTTGAGACCCTCTTTGGTGGGTGTAGGGACCTTGAGGAACTTGATATGGTAGAGCATGTTGAGGTGGAAGTGTAGATGTTGAAGAAAGGTTATTTGGATTTTTTCAGTCAAGGGAGGAGCACCACAGAATTTGAGATATTTGGATTAGGAGCTCGGGATTCTGGATATAAGTTCTTTATGGTGGTATGAAGCTCTGGTAAAATTATTGGAAAAATTGGTGGTATTTTTGGTGATTTTAATGGAGTAAAAATGATGATGTTAAGAGGTTTAAGTTGTATAAAGTTTGGAGGTGATATAGAAGGTGGAGTTTGAGAAAGGTGTTGAGAGGAATTTGTGAGGTTTGTGGTGACGTTATGGGTATGACAAGATAGAGAAACGTGTGATGCGTTTAATGGTGTAATCTATTTCGATGTGAGATTAGTATCAAGAAAGTAGTGAGACTTCTGGATGGGAAAAAATGGTATTAAATAGAAATAAAATAGTAGTGTGCACGTTATTGATATCAGATTGATGGCATGATCGGTGCGGTTCGAACGAACTGCATCTTAAATTTGTAGCTATAGTATTACAACAGTTATAGCCCGTTAAACATTGAAACAACGACAGCAACAGCAATATTCATGGGAACGCTTAGCTAACCATATATTCGGCATCCCACGACTTCTGTGAATACGCCCATACCATTATCTCATTAAATTTAATTAAATTAAAATAATATAAAATAAAATAAAATAAAGTAAAATAAAATAAAATAAAATATATTACCTGGTACCGTAATCACTTTTCCTCAAGCTTGCGGCGTTTGTTGGACATAATCTGCGACAGATCCTGCAACAAACAGACCAATTGATTCTTCTCCAGGTGATTAATTTTGTCTTCAAAATCGTCAACCTCAGCCATAAGCTTCTTGATATGGCCTGTAGCGAAATCTCTCACTTCTTCGTTGTTGGCTTCAAACCCCTTTTGCCATAGTAGTACAGCTTGTTCAATAGTCAGGGTTCGCCTTTTTACTTTAACCGTGGCCATCTCCAACAATTCGCCCAAATCGTACATTTGAGCAAACACAATCAAGTTGGCTGCATCTTCAAACCTCCACGACAACTTCTCCCCATAAAAGTACTGTACAATGAGGTTCAGAGTAGATCCAGGCATGGGAAATTTGACAAACCCCTCAGCGGCCTCTTTCATGTTAGAGTCCAGCATACCTTTGAAAAAAGGCCACAAGCCCTCCATGACGGACTTGTGGACATTGATGTCTTTTCCTTGTTCGGGTTTCAAGATGAAATCAGATGCAGCGTCTTTTCTGATTCGCGATAAGCCGGTTTTGTGCACGCTTGTTTGATCTAGCAAAACGTCGGTCATCAGAGTCTTGGTATCATCGTTCAGTTTGTGGAATTCTGTGTGGTTCCATTCTTTATCAAGTGCAATGATGTAGTCACTTAACATGAACAAATTCTGGTTCAGTGCTACAGACTCGGCGGTGGCAGTCCTAAGGCAAGTAAATACAGATATGGTGTGTCTCACTTCCTCCTGCTCATTATAGAAATTCAATGACACGCGCCATCTGTTCCTTTCATCCACAGGTTTATCTCCATCAAACAAAAAGTAAAAAGTTCCGACGTCTTTCAAATCACACTGGCTGTAGATTCTGCCTTGTATCTCTTCATCAAACTCCTCTCTCGTGCATGGTATCTTTTTGCCTCCTATTTTCACACTCGTGGTTTCCTGGCTGGTCTCGTTGTCTGACATGTTGTTGATGAGTGTATGCATGGTGGATGCTACACCTTAAATATCGTGAACACTGTGTAATGAAGACATCGCAGTATCATATGATCCAGAGGTGGTGCGCACAACATGAGCATATTTTTGGACTCCCCGTGTCGTGTTTATTCACTACCCGAAATTTCAGCTTGATTTGGGCGTTTTCCAAAATCTTTGTGGCAGTGTTGAAAAAAAAGTTTTGCTAGTTAGGAAGGAATAGTTAGGTTTTGTTGAAGAAAAAAGTCCTTTAGGGGTTCGTTTACGGTGATCCAGGGGTGCTCGAAGCATGGGACGTATTATAATCGAGAGGAAATAGCCATGTTCTAAGCCGATATCTCATAATAACTGAACTTTTCCAAACCAAACCATGGGTGTTATCAATAGAAGAGTTGATTCTAAGTATTTCACGAATAGGCTTTTGTTGGATCTTTAGTTGACTAACTCAACAGCATAGCCATTGACACACTGAGGTTACAATAATTGACATGTCCAGCATATCCAGATTAGCTAAATGCAGACATTTCCGAGTAAGTTGAAGGGATGTTTAAACAGATGTTTTGAAAAAGAGTAATTGAACAGGGGAGTAATCAGGCACTATCACCATAACACAGCTTCAAATATGATAGCAAAGGACATCAGTTCACACCAAGGCAATATACGCAAGCTGCTCTAAAGGTCTATTACATGTGTGGATACTACACAGCGTACATCTACATAGGTGGACCGGTTTCAGCTGTTTTTTTTTTTTTTTTTTTTTYTTTTTTTCCGGTTTCAGCTGAGGTGTACTACTTGGGAGTATCTCCAGAGGTACTTCTAGGAGTATCTCCAGAGGTACTTCTAGGAGTATCTCCAGAGGTACTTCTAGGAGTATCTCCAGAGGTACTTCTAGGAGTATCTCCAGAGGTACTTGTAGGAGTATCTCCAGAGGTACTTCTAGGAGTATCTCCAGAGGTACTTGTAGGAGTAGTGAGTGCGTAGCACTCACGTGCACTAAGCTTGAAAAAAGAAAGAAAGAAAGAAAAAAAAAA
>BCKF01000007.1:404555-423900 GCA_001600515.1 Yarrowia sp. JCM 30694 | reverse complement strand
AAAAAAAAAAAAAAAAAAAAAAGCTACTCAAACACTACTCTTCTTGTTCTCGTGCTCCGCACTCGAACACCACTGCTACACATCTCGTGCTTCGCACTCGATGTTCGCACTCGATGTTACTCTTCCGGTTCTCGTGCTACGCACTCGAACCTCGAACCTCTACTAATCATATGTACATTCCTATTTACTTCTGCTCTCGTCGCAGATACTTTGCAATCACGTTTCTCTTCTGGGACATTCCCTTGCCCTTGAACCGCATCGTCTCGAGAATCTCCTCGGCTCGAGCAGGGTTCTCTGTCAGCAATTTCGACGCCTCCAGCAGGCTCTGGGTGACCTGAAACTCGTTTCGCAGCGTCTCCAGACTCACTCCGGCAATCGCCTTGGACGGGGGCCACTGATCAATGCCGTAATGCTCCTTGATCTGCTTGACCTGTTCCGCATGGGCCTCGTCTCGGGGTCCCTTCCACTCGAATTCAGCCACCTGTCTGAGCTGCTCGACAACAGACAGAGCAGCAATCTCCTCTCCGCTCTCTCGGTCCTGGTTGAACTGCAGAGTTCGCTGTCGGTTATCAGCCTCCACCAGCTCGGGAGCAGCGTTCTGGTACGCCAGCCACTCCTGACCCTTGGCAGACTTGATTTCGGCCACGGCAAAGTGCTTGTGCTTGGACAGAGGTCGGCAGGCCTCGATTCGAACCACATCACCTTCCTTGCAAGCCATCATCTCGTCATGGGTGTAAAAGTCTCGGTGAAAGTTGATCTCCTTGAGAATGGCAGGCACGTACTTTCGTCGGGTACATCGGACCTTGATGGACTTGGAACCCTTGGGGCCCAGGCGGGTCACGACTCCCACGAAACTCTGCCGGCCACTGGTGTGCTTGAAGACGGACGAACTGCTCATGGTGGTGTGTGTGGGAGTGAAATTTCAGATGGTGGAGAGAGGTATGCACTGAAAAGTTGACGGGGGGGTGTGGGTTCGATTCAGGGGGGGGACGAAGTGAAAAGTGCGAAAGGTGAGCTTAAAATGAAGGAGGTGGGTGAGAAAGAAAAACTGAGTAAAACTGTGTTGTTGAAATTAATTTTGGATGGATAATTATGGAAGTAGTGATGGCTTCTTGGGGTGTATTGTTATAAGTACTCTGCTTAGAGTTGTAGTTGGGATGTTAGTTGGAGGTGATGAGACAGATGTATCTGGGTCCAAAATCGATGGAGAGGAAATCTGAAGAGTGCAAATCTCGATAAATGGCTGTTACTATCACTTCTAGTAGTATGACCTCGTTATCTCTTCAAACCATGAACTTGCCCATACAAACAACTGGTAAAAATGACATATTCTTACTAAATGAGCCTGGTATGCTTGTGGTGAAAAGAGCTGACGATTCTGAGTCTAACACAGTTTCCTGAAACTCATTCTGTTCACTATTACACCCTCTGGAGACATTTCCAATCTCCCCATCTCCAACTAAAGTTACAACTATAACCTCATCTATTTACTTAACCTACAACACCCCCTCTACCTCCCCCCACAGACACCCTATTGAAAATCCGAAAAGTGCATTCTACTCCCCTTCTCTCTCCCATCCTACTAACACCCCTTTCACCTCTCAAAAACTCCCCCAGTACACCACTTGCTAACTCTAACCCCATCTAAGTTTCACCATGCATACACCTTCCATCAAGACGATGCCTGAGCTACGCTACACTACCATCTCTTCTCTCTCCCTGAAAAATGAAAATTGAGGAGATTTTCGACGATGAAACAACAACCAAGCCCCACAGACCGCAAACAGCGACCCTGAAAGCCGATTCCGAGCTCAACGAGGACCTCAACAACCGGGTCAAGAACCTCAAGGTCGAAGATCTGGAGGAATTGGAGAAGTCAGCAGTTCCTACAGCAGCTGAATCACGTGCTCTGGACGAAATCCTCCAGGATGCCGAAAAACTGGCGCAAATCGGAGTAGTGGACGACAAGATCGACGTGATGGCGATTTGTCAGTACCACTTTTCAGCGTCTGTAGATCCAGACATTAGGAGATACTATTTGACCTCAGCCAAGGAGGAAGATGAGAGTAAGGAGGGTAACTCGCATAAGAAACGCAAATCCGAGCCGGATTTCAGACCTTCGGCTGTAACTATTTTGTTATCAGTGCTGGACTTGATTCAGAGAAGAGCTAATGCTACTGTTCATAACAAGGACATTATTTCAATTTCACTCAATGATATGAAGACTGTTCACAAGATCCTCAATATGGTCGTCGTGGAGGGTCTATATGGAGGTTTGGATGCTTCTCAGAGAGTAGATCTTGAAAAACGGACCCGATTACGTCCTTCTACGGCTGAAAAAGATCCTATTTTGGCTGAAATCACTTATAACGGCTTTTCTGAACTGATTACAGATGGAGGAGATGTTGGAGGACTCATTCTGAGAGCTGGATACTATGGAGATGTGTTTTTACTGGCTCATACGCTGAAAAAACCGGATTTTATGGACAAAATCGATACTTTTCAATTGTACGGAATTTTGACGAGATTGGCCAAAAATCACCCTTTGGTCACTTCCACATTGTCCACACTACCCATGCGACCAGATGGAGTGGCTTCTTTTGTTGATTTCGTGCTTGCTTCAGGAGATGGATCCAAAAGTGTGCTTATGCAGAAAGTCATTCAGGTTTTAACAGCTGTTCCTAAAGGTGTGCAGCCAAGAGACTTCTTTCAAAACATTTTTGGACAGATCAAGCATATTCTGACACTAGCCAGTGATACAGATTCGGCCAAATTTGTGGTTGATTTCGTGCAAAAACTCTACGAAATGCCGAAATTCCACAAAATCGTGCAATTTGAGGTCAACAATGAGGTTCTGGGTGTGTTCAAGCCTTCCACGGACAAAATCAATGCCACCCCTGTGAATCACGTGATCACTTCTTCTTCCTCCATTGAATCATGCTTAATCACCCTCTACAATCTCCTTAGAGTAGAACAACCCACTCTCGATATCATGGACAAAATCAGCACGAATCTCTGGTACTACACTTACTCTGAACACAAACAGAAGCTACAACCGCGCATGTATCGCTTCTTGGCTGAATATATCTCCAAACAAAGACTGGTTACAGTGGATACCACTCTGAGACAGATATACAACAATCTGGGTCAAACTGGAGTGTATGGAACCGATTTTTTTGCAGATGGAAGTGGACGACTGGAACTCAGAAGAGTACCTGAAGTTCAAACCTCTCCGATTTCCATTCTCTCTGAAATCGACGATAGAGTGGCTTTGTTTGTGAGACTTTTAGGAGAAGCAAAGAACCCAGAGGTGGTCTCTAACATGTTCACAGAGACCTTAGTGAGGTACTTTGAGCATGCTAAAACGGAGGAAAGTGATCCTGTTGGTCAGTTGATCAATGCAAAGCTCATGGAAGGACTGATGATGGGTCATAAGGGAGTTATTGCAAAGAGTCCAGAGAAGATTGTTCAGTTGGTGATCAAGCTACTTGAAGGATATGAGAAGGAGAAAGACATTACCATGGCAACCGGAGACTCAGACGACGAAATGGCAGATTCAGATGACGAAACTGAAGGTGAAGACAGTATGGTCAAGTCGTCTTTGGAGATACTGAGTGCTCTGGCTTTAGAAGATGCTAATGTATCTGAAGCGATTCCTGTGGTTGAGAGTGTTATGTCACGTGACCCTGCTCTAAGTCACGTGTGTCAGGCTTTTCTGGATTCCGTCAAACAGTCTCAGACTGCAGAGTTCTCCATGAAGCAGGTGACTTCTCTGTTGGACGATGCTATGATTCCTATTAGAGCTCAAGGACTGCAAAAGCTGATTTGGGCTGTGAAGGGTGGTCATGTGACTCTCGCTCAAGTTGTTCCTATCTTATTGAAAAACCTCTCTGATGACGATTCTTACATTTACTTGAATTGTGTGAAACTGGTTGAGATTTCGATCGACAAGTATCCTGAAGGTCTGGAACGGTTCTGTGAGATTTATGTGGACAAAAAAGTGGCTGAAAACGTGCGTCTTAAGCTTGGAGAAGGACTTGCTAAGGCTATTGAACGTCTTCCTTCTGATAGACGGTATGTGAACATTCTTGCTCCTAAACTGTTTGCAGTGATTCGACCTGATAACCAGTATGAAGGAGCAGTGCGAATTTCAGCCTTGTCGTTGATTTCGTTACTGTGTGAACGAAATGAAGGACTGTACACTTCTGAAAGTGATGGCTTTGATGTGGCTATTGGTGTACTGACTCATGAACATGGAGATGTGGATGTGAGAAGAGCAGCTGCTAGATTGTTGGTTACGCTTACAATGTACATGAACGGCAATCATTGGGCTGAGGTTAAAACGAAGACTCAGTATGTTTACGATAACGATACTGATGAGGTGGTACGAGGTTTCTGTAAGGAGATCCTCGAGTATATTGCTCATGCAAGTGCTGATGTTAGTAATTAATCAAGTTTAATTGGTGAGGAGAGCTGTATATGATTGTGTGTAGATATGTAGTTTCTAGTAAAAAATGAATTTGATCGTCAAAAGTGCTGAACCTTGAGAAATGATTTTGGGGTTTTATGGGTATTTTGGGGGTATTAAATAGTATCATTGTATTCATCTCGATGAGGCGGTTCCTCTGGTGGTGTTAGTTTTTCTGTGGGGTGTCTTTAGCGTTGTGGGTGTACTCTCAAGCTGAGTGTCCATTGTAAAAGATAAGATCACAGTCAACATTACGATGATGAATGAAACATAATGAGTTAATGTATACATTTCCAGAGCTGGTATCTCTGATATAGCAACTGTATAAGTACACTGTACACTCCTTTTGAAAGAGTTCTTGTACTTCACTGCTTACTGTAATAATTACAAGTACTTGTAGAGAAGATAAGACAACAGAACAATAGACAATATCTTACAAGTACAAGTAGCGATAAGCAACAACAGATTCTCAACATTCATTGTCTCAAATCAGTCGTTTTTATCTCTGATTTTTCAAATTTCCAGCCTCGACTCATCTCATCAGATCAAACTGTATAACCCTCCAGGTTAACATGCACAACATGGACCTATTGGGCAGTTGCAATTGAATCCAATTGATCAAAAATGGCCAAAAATCAGTCACGTGACTCAATTCACCCTCAACAGATTGAAAATATCAAAATATTGTTTTATACAGTTACAATTGTTCTACTTGAGCCATGTTCTGGTTCCCACTGCTATCCTCTTCTTATCCTTATCCTTATCGTATACTGAACTTGATACAAGTAGCCTAAGAGTATCATGGCTCATAAATCAACTAATTAGCTGATACCGATCTACCGATCTCACTCTACAAGTCAACTCTTCACCGATAAGAAAATAAATCATTGCCACTTGATCTCCTCATCACTTCACTTTTTTCTCCCCCCTCATGGCACCTTCTAGAACCACCTACCCTCGCCACCTCCCAAAGTCGATTTATCATCATGTCAATTTCACGTTGATAATATCCCAAATGTTCGCTATTGCCACTCTCTTCGAACCTACTGGAAGGGTGTAGAACAAGCGGTGCAGCAGACATGCACGCAGAGTTAGTTTACGATGGTGCCTTGGGGCGTGGAAAGCTGTGGATCGACTGAAAAAAACTTGGGACTGGGAAATAGTTACGCCTTAACGATGCCTCAAGGGTCCGCCTTACATGTCTCAGAGTGGTCGATCGGAGCAAAAAAGAGGTCTACTAGATCGTAGAAGGTCGTAGAACAATTATATAGTAACAACAAGTCTGTATCGTTCCTAGTTGGTACTCCTGCCTCATTGTCCATATCCTTCAAGCATCCTTCTGGAAGGTTCGATGGCAAAAAGGCTGTGGTGGGAGTGTGGAGGCGGCAGCAGAAAAATGAGAGCACGGCAAATTACGAATAATTGGTGGAAAATGATGCGAAAAAAGGCATTCTCGGTGTAATTGGCCCAAATTGAGCTATATTTCACTGCTTATTAGCTTGAACCTCACCCCCATCACCCCCCTACACTCGCCCAGTTCCAGGCCAATGTTCCAAAAGATTCTTTTGCACACAACCTTAAAGTGAAGAGAGGAATATTTATATAACTGGAGGGCCCGTCCCACACAACCCCCCTCAAGCAACTACATCCACAATGTCAGACGCCACCGAAAAAAAATCCGAGTCCTATGAGTTCACGGCTGAGATCTCTCAGCTGATGTCTCTCATCATCAACACCGTCTACTCCAACAAGGAGATTTTCCTGCGAGAGCTCATTTCCAACGCCTCCGATGCTCTGGACAAGATCCGATACCAGGCTCTGTCCGACCCCAAGCAGCTGGAGTCCGAGCCCGAGCTGTTCATCCGACTGACCCCCAACAAGGGCCTCAAGACCTTTGAGATCCGGGATACCGGTATCGGTATGACCAAGGCCGATCTGGTCAACAACCTGGGAACCATTGCCAAGTCCGGCACCAAGTCCTTCATGGAGGCTCTCTCCGCCGGCGCCGACGTGTCCATGATTGGTCAGTTCGGTGTGGGTTTCTACTCCCTCTTCCTGGTTGCCGACCGAGTCCAGGTCATCACCAAGCACAACGATGACGAGCAGTACATCTGGGAGTCTTCTGCCGGAGGCAAGTTCACCATCACTCTTGACACCGTCAACGAGCGAATCGGCCGAGGAACCGTGCTGCGACTCTTCATGAAGGAGGACCAGCTCGAGTACCTTGAGGAGAAGCGAATCAAGGACGTTGTCAAGCGACACTCCGAGTTTGTCTCCTACCCCATCCAGCTCGTCGTCACCAAGGAGGTCGAGGTCGACGCCCCCTCTGCCGACAAGGTGGAGAAGGAGCTCGACGCCGACGCCGACGACAAGAACCCCAAGATTGAGGAGGTCAAGGACGAGGACGCCAAGGAGGACAAGCCCCAGAAGATCAAGGAGATGGTCACCGAGAACGAGGAGCTCAACAAGGTCAAGCCCCTGTGGACCCGAAACCCCGCCGAGGTCAAGCCCGAGGAGTACGCCGCCTTTTACAAGTCCATCTCCAACGACTGGGAGGACCACCTGGCCGTCAAGCACTTTTCCGTCGAGGGCCAGCTCGAGTTCCGAGCCATTCTCTTCATCCCCAAGCGAGCTCCCTTTGATCTGTTTGAGTCCAAGAAGAAGAAGTCCAACATCAAGCTGTACGTCAAGCGAGTGTTCATCACCGACGACGCCGAGGAGCTCATCCCCGAGTGGATGGGTTTCGTCAAGGGTGTGGTTGACTCTGAGGATCTGCCCCTGAACCTGTCCCGAGAGGTGCTGCAGCAGAACAAGATTCTCAAGGTGATCCGAAAGAACATTGTCAAGAAGCTGATTGAGGCCTTCAACGAGATTGCCGAGGACCGAGAGCAGTTTGACAAGTTCTACACCGCCTTCTCCAAGAACCTCAAGCTCGGTGTCCACGAGGACTCCCAGAACCGACAGGCTCTGGCCAAGCTCCTGCGATACAACTCCACCAAGTCTTCCGACGAGCTCACCTCGTTCGAGGACTACATCACCCGAATGCCCGAGCACCAGAAGAACATCTACTTCATCACCGGCGAGTCCATCAAGGCCGTTGAGAAGTCCCCCTTCCTCGACGCCCTCAAGGCCAAGAACTTTGAGGTGCTCTACATGGTTGACCCCATTGACGAGTACGCCATGGCCCAGCTCAAGGAGTTTGACAACCGAAAGCTTGTCGACATCACCAAGGACTTTGAGCTCGAGGAGACCGAGGAGGAGAAGACCCAGCGAGAGGCCGAGGACAAGGAGTTTGAGCCCCTTGCCGCCGCTCTCAAGGAGATTCTCGGCGACCAGGTCGAGAAGGTTGTCGTCTCCCACAAGCTGGTTGACGCCCCCGCCGCCATCCGAACCGGCCAGTTTGGCTGGTCCGCCAACATGGAGCGAATCATGCGAGCCCAGGCTCTGCGAGACACCTCCATGTCTGCCTACATGGCCTCCAAGAAGACGTTTGAGATTTCGCCCAAGTCTCCCATCATCAAGGAGCTCAAGAACAAGGTTGAGGCCGATGGCGCCGAGGACCGAACCGTCAAGGACCTCACCACCCTGCTCTACGAGACTGCTCTGCTGACCTCCGGCTTCACTCTCGACGAGCCCGCCTCTTTTGCCTCTCGAATCAACCGACTCATTTCTCTGGGTCTCAACATTGACGAGGCCGAGCATGAGGCTTTTGCCGAGCCTGCCCCTAGCACCGAGGACAACTCTGCTTCCGTTATGGAGGAGGTTGATTAATTTAGATGTATATAATGATGATTAATTGTATGACCGAACGAGACGCGAGACGTAGAGAAGACAGGCGCAGCCTGTTTCTCGGAGTCGAGCTTGTAGATACTGTAGTCGAGGCGAAGAGAAGACAGACGAAGTCTGTTTCTCGAAGTCGAGCGAGATCTTGTACGATAGTCAACACATGGGCGACATAGGAGCCCTGTGTTTCTCGAAGTCGAGCTGTAGATATTGTATGATGTCGACGTAGAGAAGACAGACGGAGTCTGTTTCTCAAAGTCGAGCTTGTAGACACTGTAATTGGTGCTGTAGATGAGATGAGATGAGATAAGACAAAGTCTGTTTCTATGAAGACCACTGTATGAAGTTCCATGCAGGGACCTACTCTGAACAGAGCTTGGAAGGCTTATTGAACAGCCAAAGCTCACAAGTTCTGGTGAAGAGAAACAGCTGAAAACTAATGGTACGAGGTTGGACAGACAGATTGTGTATTGAACTAACAGCTGATAGTGTGGAGTACGACAACTGGTGGTTTACATAACTCGGGCTTGTCTGGCTAGCTATTGAGATGATGCTGTAGGTTAAGCTGTGAGCTATCTTGTATTGTAGTTACAGTACACTGTAATAGAATAAAGGCACTACGTACAACAGGACCAATATCTATCTCCTTTATAAAGAGAATTACAACCCACACTGCCTAGCTACAATACTAAATCACACACTAGCTACTGTACTATTAAATACTGCTTACTAGTTGAACATACTAACTCCTTCACCTTGACCAGGTTCACGCTCTCCTTTAGATGACTGCTAACATGGCTATATCAGCAGCACCTCCTAGGACGCCAATAGTAACTGGTCTTAGCTAGATCAACA
The DNA here is from genome assembly GCA_001600515.1 of Yarrowia sp. JCM 30694. Classification (NCBI taxonomy): domain Eukaryota; kingdom Fungi; phylum Ascomycota; class Dipodascomycetes; order Dipodascales; genus Yarrowia; species Yarrowia sp. JCM 30694. The sequence continues at coordinate 414,794 of BCKF01000007.1, read as the reverse complement.
ACAGCAGAAGTGATAGTGAGCCACTAGACATATCCAGTCAGAGTCTTGAAACCCATTATACTTGCTCCTGATATGCCAGATACAGCAGCAAGGCATTTCTATCAGCAACGGCGCAGGGATAAGGCAGACGGATATAAATATTTACTTGGTTGTGAAGGGGAAAGAGTAACGGTAGAGGTAAATGGAGCAAATGATTGTAATCAGGACAAGAAGAGGATTCTTAAGGTACCAAAATTATATGAACTGAAAGATCACACCCTCCCATTGGTTTGGATCAATGAAGAACTAGCTATGGCAGTGCAAGTTTCTTTTGCCAATGAATGAAGATCACCTTGAGTCCACCGCCTCGCTCAAATGACCCAATCGAGACCCATACGACATCCTAAATCCATCTTAATCCGAGTAAACCTTTATGTACGATACTCCACAGCAACCATGTTTACCAGTATACACCATGTCCGAGTTTGTCGTGGCGTACATTTATGAGTCCGAGAAGATGAGACGTTCGGGGTTTGCCCAAGCACAATAAAACACGTATTGAGGGGCTGACATGGAACTTCTAGTGTCTAAAAAATGAGATTTTTCAAAAAAATCAGCGTATTTTTGTTGCTGTAACAAATACCTAACAAAACCACCAACCAGTGGTACTTAGCATCACCTCTTACAACGAACATATCTCCAATTTTTGTATGACTAAAATCTCTATCCTCTCGTATTTGTTCATAACTTGCCCATTCTGAATCACCATAACCACCAATATCACTCCCACCGCCCCCCTAACACCAAAAACACACCCCTAAAGGACTTTTTCCTTCAACAAAACCCAACTACAATTCTTAACTAAACCACAAGTCTCCGTGTTTTTTTTCAAAAACCGCAACTCAAACCCCGCTATTTTGCTCGTGTACACACGGTTTCAAAACGCCCTACCCCGCTTGATCTGATAGCATGTCTCAGATGTGACAAGGTCGAGGGGGGTCTGTAGACTATGAAAACAGGGTCAGGCACAGGACGATGAGAGTGGTATGAACGATGTGAACGAGGTATACGAGTGTATGTAGGTTGTAGATCTCGGTAGTCACGTGACTAGCATTTTCTATACATTTTTCAGTGATTTTTCAGCAATTTTCTCATTATTTTTTTCTTCATTTCACTCCTCCACCCCACCAAACTAAGACATGTTTAGCTTGAACACCCCGGTCGTGTCTGAGTGAGAGTGAGTGAATAACCCTGCACAAGTGCCGTACATCTCTTACTAAGCAAAAACCACACTTCCCCTGGCTTACATAATCACACCCACATACATCTCGTAAACATACCTCGGCTTACAAAATACAATTTGTTCATCATTGTCCCACCAAACCAAAAGGCCAACAACCTTCTATTGTAAAGCAGTGTAAACCAAATGCAATCGGCATCAAACAAACATGCCCTGAATCATCTCTCACCGCCTTCTCTTTCGGTAGATTTTGCAACCCTTTCAATAATCGCGCTTTGCACTTGCCTCTTTAGGCGCAATTGCTATGTCCGAAGCCCCTTACATGAGCTGCTTTACAAAGTCCATGGAGTGGTTGGAGACCATGCAGTCAAGATAAGGTGAGATGACGTAGGGGGAATGGGGAAGGGTTTGTAGGGGTGAGTTTTGGAGGTACGGAGATGAGAGTGGTGGCAAAAGAATCATCTGAGTCAGGGGATCAAATCTAACCAGCCAGAATTTCCGCAGCACCTCTGTAGCGTTCAGCAACAGCCCCTCAAAATCCTCTTGTTCATGCACAACCGCCGTTGGGTCTTTCCAGAAGGAAGACTTTATCCAGCGGGTGTTTCATATCCAAACCCAGACGAGCAGAGCGAGGTGTACGAGTGCCGAATGAATGAGGCAGCAGTCACGTGACTTGTACAAAATATTATTGAGTCACGTGACCAGTTCCCTAGTTCTTTTGGTCACGTGACTTTTTGCTGGTGCCTCCTGATGTTGAGCTGTCCTCTTGGCAGCTATTACCGCAGTGCTGCTCAACGGCACGACCAATGGGGCAAGTGCTAGAAAATTAGCCCAAAGGACACGTGGACGTGACGTGGCTTGAGTGGGAGGTGCGGAACGTGTCGCTTAGTCAGCTATATCCCGCTGAGCACTTTGTTTTTCAGTAGATCGAAAAAACGTTGCTCTGGCTGTTATTTTTGTCAAACCGAGGTTGATATATTCCAAGAGTGCTGAGGTGCATGACTGTATGATAGGGTTGGTGGTAAAATGGACTAAAGTAGTGGATTAATATAGCCAAGGCTTTGACAATGGGATGGCTGGCATGTAGGTCTTTTCAATTGCTATGGGTTCGGCGTTAGGAGTTTGGAGCATACAGTTGTGCTTTCTTTTTGCTGCCGGATCACGGTATTCACTGTACGTTATTTATATCCGGATATTAACTAACTAACCAGAAAGTCCCAACTGCACCAGCATAGACCCCTATAGTGATGTTGTACGAGTAGTGAAAAGCTGCTGTAATATGATGATACGGTGATTGAAGAAGGAATAATGTATATTTCTTACTATTGCTACTACTCAATATCCACATAGAATACCTCAATATTCCTTCTCCAACGTCACCTAGTACACGTCACATTACAGCGTCATTAGAGTTTGACCCCCTCCGAAGCTAAGATGGGTTTGGATGCATCATCAAGAGAACCACCACAGGTCTACCTCAACCACACACATCTCTCGAGGAATGCCTCTGATACGGAGGAAAAAATCGGTCATGACGTCGCCGACGCGCGCGGACGTGGACGACCGTCGCAGTCCGTCTCACGACGAACCGCCAAAGGAAAAAGAGCCCAACAAGAACACAAAGCCCTCCAAGGACCGTCTTTCGCGCACAAACACAGACGACGTCAATGTGGCGGTGCCCACAATCTCGCTGACGTCGCCGGACGGCCGGAGGAGCCACTCGGCGTCCCGTACGACCTCCACGTCGACACTGACGTCTCTGGGACACACTCTGCGACGTACAGTGAGTCCCAGTAAGGCTCCTCCGGAGGAAAAGGAGCGCTCCTTCTCTCTGGGCTTCAACAAGAAGAAGGACGATGGGCCACGGGGACGGCTGCAGTTCCGGTCCAACTCGTCGTCCACCGTGGCGTCGTTGCTGGGATTTGCAAAGTTCAGGAAAGACAAGGAGGAACGGTCGTCTTCTCAACAAACTCCAGCGACACAGACGCCCCCACAGACGACACAAACCACGCCCCCGACACTACCCACCACACAACCGTCGTCGTGCACAAACTCGCCACCCTCGTTTCCGACCCTCGCTCCTCAGGCGCCCGTTATTCCCCCTATTCCGACCCTGCAGCCGCCAGATGATAGTGACGACAACGAGTCGGTGACGAGCCACAAGAGGGGGGTTTCGGAGGGAGGACAGACGAGCTCAGTGTCTGGATCAGGCTCCAATTCGTTGCCTGGATCTTCACTCGGAGCCTCGTCTGGGTCGTCCATGGCCCAACTGGGAGCCCACAACTACTCCCAATGGAGCCAGTCGCTCAAAACCATGGGCGCACACTCAGGCAGCCACTCGGGCAGCCACTCGGGCACCTCGACCGCCCCGGCCACCGTCGCCACCCGCAGCAGCACCGGGTCCGTCACTGCATTGCTGGAAGAAGAATCCAGCTCCCGACGACCCAGCACCCCCAATCTCACTGGAGGGTCCCTGATGCCGCCGCCGGCACCCACGGGGTTTGCGCGGTTCCGACGCAAGACGGCCAGTATGCTCTTCAACTCGGACGACGAGGAGCCGCAACGACCGCCGGTGTTTCGGTCGCTGTCTTCGCAGTCGATCAGGGGGGATAGAGACAGAGAGAGGGAGAAGGAGAGGGAGGGGCTGGCCAGTGCGGGCGTGGAGAGCACGGCGCATGTGGAGAAACCCAGATCGGAGTCGGTTTCGGCCGCTTCGGCTGCTTCTTCTGCATCCACCCAGTTTCTCACCACTCCAAACTTCCCCAACTCGCCGTCTCTGTCGTTCCAGGACCTGCCATTCTCGTCACGGCCTCGAAGCAAGACCATGCCCACGAGTGCAGGAGGAGCACCATCCGAAAAGGTGCTTGATTCGTCGAAATCCGCCTCTTACTCGCCCAGAGAGTCTGTTGAAGACATCCAGCTGCCGCCCATCAACGACAGAACGCCCAAGGAGTACATGCTGGCTATCAGACAGCTCAACATGCACGGCCAGACGGCTGCACTACTCTGTTCCCGTGACTCAGAGTTTTACCGTGAGTGTATGGCCCTCTACTCTGCCGAGTTTGACTTTTCCATGGACCCCATTGACATGGCTCTTAGAAAGTTTCTCATGTACGTGGTGCTGCCCAAGGAGGCTCAGCAGATTGACCGGATTCTGGACGCGTTTGCCACTCGATACGACGAGTGCAACCCCGGTATTTATGCCGATGCCGAGCTGGCCTATGTTGTTGCCTTCTCTCTGATGATTCTGCATACTGACTCGTTCAACAAGAGCAACAAGCACAAGATGCAAAAGGGCGACTACATCAACAACACCTTTGCCGAGGGCGTTTCTCCCGATATCCTGGAGTGTTTCTACGACAACATCACCTACACTCCGTTTGTTCATACTGAGGAGGAGCCTGGACACGACAAGAAGACGCTGGTGGCCCAGAAGAAGTCGTCTTCGTTCAACATTCGAAGCGACAAGAACATGATTGATCCCTATGCTCTTATTCTGGAGGGTAAGCTGGACTCCATTCGACCTTCTCTTGATGATGCCCTGTCTCAAGACTGTCCTTACTCTTATAACGCTCCTGAGTCACGTGAGGATCTTCATCTTCTCCGACAAGCCTTCAGCAACGGCGCTTCGCTTCAATTGACGTCTTCTCGGTCTCGTCCCGGTGCTTTTCTGTCTCAAGACACTACAGATAACCCTCTGATGGCCGACCCTGGAGTGATTGATATCAAGATCGCCAAGGTCGGTATCATCTACCGAAAAGAGCAGAAGCGGGTGTTGTCCACTGCCCGATCGATCTGGAAGGAGTGGGGAGCTATTCTGACTGCTTCTCAGCTGTATCTGTTCAAGGAGACTCAATGGATCAAGAGCATTTTGAAGGATCTCGAGGCTGGTCACCATGTCATTTCTGCCAACGACCAGTTCCACCCCACCATCACTCTTTCGACCACTGGAATGGGAGCTCTTCGAAACTCTTCCACTTCGGCGCCTCCCAAGACGTCCAGAAAGGTCCCCTTTGTGCTTTCAGCCAAGTCCCTGGGCCAGGAGTGGATTGCTGCTGGTTCTGAAGCCGATACTGCCGAGTGGACGCATTTGATCAACTACTCTGCTGCCTTTGCGACTCACAGTATCAACCCCAACCCTGGCACTGGCGTCAACTCTTCACTGACTGCCGCTCTTTCTCAGGACATTCACACGTCTCGAAGATTGGCCATGGTTGACGCTCTTCATACTCTTGAAGAGAAGGTTGGAGGGCTGGAGGTTGAGGTGGACGTGCTGCTTCGAAACGCACGACATCTCAAGCTCATGGCGCCCATTCAGCAGCGTACTCGGTACCACGTGAATTTCTGCGCTGCTCGGTTGTCTGCCAAACTCGACTGGCAGTGGCTGGACTTGACAAAGTACCAGAGCTACCGGCTGGTCCTGAGCAAGGAGCTGGAGGAGGAGCAGGAGTGGCAGTTGACTGGAGGAGTCGACACTGCCGAGGAGGTGGAGCGAGGAGAACGGGAGAAGGGCGAGGCGGAGAAGAACGAGAGGGAGAAGCTGGAGCCTACCCATTCCATTGCTTCCTCGTCGTCTGCCGTCCTATCTGGTTTCCCCAAGCTGGAGGTGGAGGACGTGGACGACGATGAGGAGGATGACAACTCTGACACTGACTCGTTTGTTGAGACCAACGATTCTCCTCCTCAGCCCGAAGAGTCGTCTGTTTCTGACGAGTTTGAAGGCTTTGAGGAGTGTCTCCCCGTCAAGAGCGGTCGAAACAGCTTCCTGTCTACCACCACGGCCATTGCTCGACCCGACTCGTCTCTCTCGTCTCGTTCTTCGCTTCAACCCACTGTTTCCAACGGATCCAAACAGGACAGGTTCTACGAGGTGCGAGAAAGCATTTTGAGAGACACGCAGCCGGACCGAGAGGACGATGGCACCCGGTCTTCGTCGCTGGACTTGCCCAGAAAGCCGTCCAGGTCGTTGTCGTTGAGCAGATCGTCTGGAGACTTGAGATCTGCCGAAACTAGCCCTCTCAAGCCGTCCATGAGTGTTCGAAAGCTGCGAACCAGTCTTCGAAACGGCTCTGCGTCGCCCGGACGAGAAGTGTCGCCGCAGCGAGAGAGGGAAGGAGGGGGCGTGGAGCGGTCGTCGTCGTTGCTCAGAGGATCGGACTTTACGCTGCATGGTAAAAAGTTTTCCGTGGTGGAGGTGAATCCGCAGTTTGCCGCCACGCCGCATCACAAGAGGACGGTGAGCAGGAGTGAGAAGCAGTAGGGTGAGCCAGTGAGCAGAGTGAGCCAGTGAGCGAAGCGAGCTCGGTGAACTTGACTGCATCAAACTGTGAGGTGGGTTGTGGAGTTCACATTGACTGTGGTTTCACGGCCTGCCACGACGGAAACAATAGCATTATTTATTGAATTAAAATTTATGATTATATCGTGGAGTGTAGTGGTTGTAGTTTGTAGTGTTCAGGTGTGTGATTAGAGTGTAATTATGGTGTTCTACAAGAAGGTGGGTGTGTTCTGGTTACACATTACTGTGCCACTCTTATACAGTAAAGTGGGTGGCTGTAGAGTGATACACAACTACAATCGTTGCTCATACTTCAATAATAATAAATATACTATACAACCAGCTAAGACTAGCGGCCCTCTTTTTTACGCTGGAAATGCAGGTCCGTGCGGCTTCCACCCACGTTGATGATCTTCGGACACCCGTCCCGGTCTTTTTCCAGTCGCGTGCACTCGAAGCAGTAGTACGCATCTGCCACGGCCTGTGTTAGTAAGTAGAATAAGGGAAAATAATAGAGATGATGGAGAATAGAACATTATCATGTTCATTCTAGTCACAGTCATGTTCAGGAGACAATACTCATCTGTTCATATCGTGCTATCCGGTATGCCATGTTGAAGTATCTGATCCATGTTCTGCATGTCTTGAATTGGACAACATCAAACACCACCAATAACACCCCAGCCAGCTCCAAACTTGGTCCAAAAACTTGATACCACGCCATCAGCAGATATCTCATCCTGTTCCCATACCATTTCCGAAGTCAGATTTCCGTGCATAGCTACTACGTAGCTATTCACTCCTCACGCTCAACTGATGCCTTTGGCATTCGTCGTGCCTCGCTACTCGTGCTTCGCACTCGTCGCTCGTCTTACTCACATAACCATCACAAATAATACACCGATCCTCCAACTTTCCAAAACTGCACTCATCGCACACCTTGACCAGCGTCGTCGGTCTCACAAACGAATCGCAAACCGGGCATTTTCCATCGCACTTTTCACACAGACGGCCCACGCGAGTGCCGCTCTGCTTCATACACAGCACCAGGTCGGGATGGTGTCTGGACATGTTGTGGTTGTAGCTGGAGAGAGTCTGATGCCAGAAGTTTCACTGTCTGAACTTTATCTGAAAGTAGTGGGATTTATGCAGGCCACTATTGAGACTTTGAGATGGGATGGAGAGACGGGTGTAAAGTGGATGAGTTTTAAATGGCTTATTTAGTGTATATCTCGAGTTTTATCTTTGTGGAATGACTTTTGACTGCCTCTGAGAGGGTGGGATTGCTCCACTAATATCGTGCATACACTTGGGAACTTATAGTATTCTTCAACTATACTTCAAGCTCACTTCAAGACACATCTACATACTCAACCAGAACAGTAAGACGCTAGAAGTGATGCTCTATAGCACTGAATTCATCCGTAGAATCAGATGAGACCCATATTATTTCTGTCAGATTCAAAACCCACACTTGGTACTACTTTTTACCCTACAAAACGCCCTCAAGGTCTAAAAAGTGCCACTAGGAGGTTCAAACCTTTCTGATTCGACTCCTACCATCTATTACCACCTCCCTAGCTTTCTAAAAAACCAATTTCCTCCATTTTTCGCCTCTCTTCGTTACTCTCTTGGATTCCACCAATCACCTCTGAAATGCATAATCAATGCACTTGGGAGGTGCGTCACGTGACACGAACAATTTTTCCTCGATTACATAAGCAACAACACCCCATTTCACCCCCAATCACCTCTCTACCATCAATATCCGCTGAGTCATCTCGTCGTCCAACCACAGCTCGGTTAATTTAGGTTATTCGTCTTTTTCGCTCATAACCTGAAACAAGGTTTGAGAAATCTGCAAGAGCCAAAAAAATTAAAAAAGATTGGAAAGTCTGATCACGAATTTTTCAAGCATAACTACACATTCATAATGTCGGCAAGTGACGATGTGAGTATCTGAGAAGGAAGAGGGGAGTTAAGGGAGGGTGGTTTGCGGTGCAAAAAATGGTTCTGAGTGGATAAAGTGGATATTCCGGCGGAAAAATTGGTTTCTCAGGAAGTAGTGAGAAGAGACGATACCAAGGCGGAGAGTGAAGAGACGATGTGGTGTTGTTTTGAGAGGTTGAAGAGATGTGGATGGTTGGAGGTGGCTGGCTGTGTCTAGAGATGTTGAAAAGTGTTGTTCTGGAGTGACAGAGATGGTCGAGAGGTGCAGTGAGGTACTAGTGTGGAATGCTCCATCGAGCCTTCACTTACAGGCAACATTCCATACCAGTGTTTCAGGCTGGTTGTTGACTCGTCTGAGGTATACAGTGTGTTTGGATAGTCCTTGTGACAGTCTGGATATTCAACTTCAGCTTCATCTACGACTTCTCACTAGTCAGTCTAAGGCATCCTTTAGTTTAGACATGGTCTTCTGTCTTCGATCGATTTGCTGTTCTTACTTCTCTGACAGGTATCTTATTCTCGTTCATCTACTGTCGACGCTATCTCCTAAAGCTACAACAGTCAGGCAGCAGGTAGTCAGGCAGTACCAGTTATTGCTTCACTGACAGTCTTAGTCAAGGCTTCTAGCTGTTTGCTTGTTGCAGTCTCTTATCCACTTAACTATTCAAACTGCGCCATGTGTCTGCTTTTTAGACAAACAAATATGAGGTCCACTCGGACCTGCGGCCCTCGTTTCCGCGTTCCGTACTAACATAGCTCATCTGGGAAATTCTCAACGACCAATTCTGCTCGTTCAAGCTGAAAACCGGCAAAGGCCAGGATTTCTGCAAAAACGAGTACAACGTGACCGGCATCTGCGAGCGCAAATCATGCCCTCTAGCCAACGCCAAATACGCCACCGTGCGACGGGTCAACGGCCGATTATACCTCTACATGAAGACCGCCGAGCGACAGCACACCCCCAACAAATGGTGGGAGCGAATCCGACTGTCCAAAAACTACAAGCGGGCTCTGGAGCAGATTGACGAGAACCTCATCTACTGGAACGAGTTTCTGATTGACAAGTGCAAGCTGCGTCTGACTCGATTGACGCAGGTGGCTGTTGCCGAGCGAAGAATCGCCATGAAGGAGGAGGATACCCACTATGTTGGCATTGCTCCCAAGGTCAAGCGACGAGAGGCTACTCGAGAGCGAAAGGCGCTTGCTGCTGCCAAGGTTGAAAAGGCGATTGAGAAGGAGCTGCTGGACCGTCTCAAGAGCGGAGCATACGGAGAGAACCCTCTCAACGTGGACGAAAAGGTGTGGAAGAAGGTGCTGGAGGGAGTTGAGGGAGCCAACAATGACGAGGAGGAGGAGGAAGAAGAGGAGGAGGAAGACGAAGAGGAGGAAGAGGGAGAGGTCGAGTACGTCGAGGACGACGATGAGGACGATCTCGTCGAGCTGGAGGATCTTGAAAAGTGGCTTGGAGGAAGCAGTGAGGATGAGGGAGACGAGACTGATCCTTCAGACGACGAGACAGATACCGACTCTGAAGACGAAAAGCCCCGAAAGCGAAAGGCCGCAGCCAAGAAGCCCAAGACGGTGGCCAAGAAGCGAAAGGGACCCAGCGTGGAGGTCGAGTACGAGGAGGATAACGGAGAGAAGGAAAAGCAGATGGTGGACTGGTAGGCATAGATGGAAAAATAATAGACTGACTGAAAGGACTGGGTGTAAGATTGTAGTAGACTGTAGTTGTAGTTGTAGTGGCAGACACTGGTTTGCCCTTGCAAAAAAAAAAAAAAAAAAAAAAAAA
>BCKF01000007.1:371407-404455 GCA_001600515.1 Yarrowia sp. JCM 30694 | reverse complement strand
AAAAAAAAAAAAAAAAAAAAAAAAAAAAAAAAAAAAAAACAAGGAGTGTAGATGGTGAATCACATCTGTTTTCCAGCTGCTATACGTACCTACCTACAGTAAGATGCTGTCCTATAAAACAGAGCCTTAGTTCTGTAATTGGAACAAGCTAAATGCTGTAATTATCCCCTGCCTTTATGCAGCACTAAACACACGATAGAGACATGTTATATTGATAACACTTATACCAGTAGAATCCCCGCCTCAGAGGCAAAAAGACAATATCTAATTATATTACCACATCCTGATTGGAGGCCTCGGTTGTTACACATCTTCAGCTTCTTGTCATATCTGAAAAACCTTAACTCCAACATCCCATGGGGCACTCTGACATGCCAAGAGTCGTTTGCTCTATCATACAAAGACATGCAATTAGATACTGACTTATGACTGATACCCCCATCAAACATCACCACGATACCCAAATGATACTACAGATACCCGAGCACCTCCGGTCCAAGATCGTCCTCTCCCCTGATCTTGAAAAGGTCAGGGGGCTCTTTGCTCTAGACGATGCCCCAGAGTTACCTAGACAGAAAGCACCGATTACCAGACACAATGGAAGATTGACAGAAGAACAGTCCCGCAAGCTCAGTACAAAATACCTGGAAGCTGTCAGCAGCAAAATCAAGAATAGAGGCCAGCTCCTCACCGAGTATGCTATCAACGAACTCGAACTTTACCCTAAAGATTCAGAGATTACTGCGAAGCTAAGGAGTGCTGTTCTCATGAAGGCTCGCTATGCTTTCCAAAAATACCCCGAAGGGATTGTCGGCAACGATCCAGAAATCTCAGAGGTACGAACGACTGACGAGCGAAAAGCCCCGGGGCCCGGTATCACTGAAATGAGAGCCCCTGAGCTGCAAATGATGCTATACAATTTTCTCAGCTGCCTTCCGGAATCATTCTCTATTACTACTGACTTCTTGAGGGAATGTTTCGATACTATACTTCCCCTAGTTGAAACTGTGGAGCCTGACTACAGCCAGCTAGTGGAGATGGAGGATGTTCCCAAGGAGAAGTGGTTTGAAGATGTTTGCAGGGCGCTGGGGGACAGATCAATCTCAACAGATGACAGGCGTAGCGTCGATGAAGTACATGCTCTCGCTGAAATTTCACTTAGTGGTGTGTGGACATACCTCGATGAATACTATGCCTGTCGGATTGGAACTGCAGCTCAGACTTGTATTTCACTCGGGGATGGTACAGCAGCTACACTAATGGTTTGCAAGCTTGCCGATGGTCAAAACGCGACTCCTATGGTTGTGTCAAAGGAGGACATGCCTCACTACATTCAGATGTTTCAAAACGACTACAACCCGGGCAATTCTTCTGAGCCGTCGTTTCAGAAGGCATCTAGACAACTCCACGAAACCCAGAAAGATTTCGTCAACAGCTTGTCACTGAAAAAGATGTTCTCTCCTGGCCTTGAGGGGGACGTGCTAACACGCATTCTCACAACAGCTGAAGATAACTACAGAGTTTCTCTTCAAGCTACGAATCAGAGACTTGGTTGTGAATGGGAGTCCCGAGATGAACTTGTCAAAAGAGGCAAAAATGAGCTCAGGATCCCTCTCATCAAAAAGGAGTCATGGGCTACCAAAAGACTGGAGCTTATTCTGGAGCAGATCCGATCCGGGAATGATCCTGAAAAAGAAGCTGCTGAGAAAATGTTGACTAATCGGGTCTGGTATGACGCAGCTCATGAGGGAGAGGATGATGACAGCTTCAATCTCACTGGTCCAGATATGCTCATGCCCATGCGATATGTGAAACAGAGACAGGCTTTGATGGACGTCCGCGTGACTCTGAAGTGGTTTGTTATGCTTGCCAGGGCTATGGAAGTAAGCCCCGATAATAAATTTCTGCTCTTCCTAGATGATCTACCCGTTTACAAAGAGGCCTGGGAGGTTGCGGCGAGATGGGACACCATGCGAGGCTTGAAGGTTGTATTCTTGCCTGCAAAGGCTGCCTCCTATTTACAGCCCTTAGTGGGAGTACTAAGGGCTATCAAGGATGAAGTCAAACTTCTGGAGTCTTCCCAGGAGCATCTCGGAGGCGCTCTAATGCCTCTCCAAAGACTCAACAACTACTGCACTGCTTGTGACAAGCAGGATGAAGATCTAGTTCGACTACAGTTTGGCGAGTCGCCCGTCATGCTTTTTCATGAAGAAACTGAGCGTTCCGAATCTCTGCTGCTTACCCTTCGTTACCGTGGCCTTCGAGAAATTGCTCTACGATACAAGGCTGATCCAGGTGCCTTCACGTTTGATATCAGCAACAGTGAAGATAAGGACGCCACACGTGAATTAGACGAATCAGAGCGGGTCTTGGTTGAAGAGAACAAAGGTTGCTTTATCACTTCTGTAGCGCCTACACTTGAGACTTCTGAAGAGGCTCTACTCTGGCTACAGTGTCTAAGCCTTGATGATCTATTTAAGGGTGGAACTGAGCGACTGAGATATTTGTGTGCCCAAAGACGCGCCTCTCACCTAGCTAGAAAACGGCCATCCTCAGGGGTTACGTCGATCACGAAGAAGCAGATGTGCTGGGGATCAACACCCATTGAAATTAGCAGCGATGAGGAAGACACCATTGTTATGAAAGAGGAGTTTGCCGAAGGCGCTACATATGTGCCCGTTGTATTCACAGCTAAAGTTGAGCAAGCTCTTTCAACTTATCAGGAAACTTTTCCTGCTGAGCAAACTCCTGAAGCTATATAAGTACTGTAATCTACGTTCTCTCGGGGAATAAAAATTAATGAATAAACAATACATATGTGCAAATTACATGATGACACAATCGTCGGCCTCTTTGGTGACCGGATTGATACCCATCTCCTCAAACGTCCGTGGTCCCTTGCCTGTTCCATGCAGCACTCTAGGAGGAGCAGGCTCGACAGGAACGTGTTGCATGTCTCTTGCTGAAAGCGGGTTTTTGAGAGGTGAACTGGCTCTAGGCAGTTTCACATTGGCCAGAGAGGGCATGCTCATGTTGGGAATGAAACCTCCAAGCATACTGTTTCCAGACGAGGATGTCATCATTGTAGAAGACCGAGAATGAGACATGATCGAGTCGACTGGAGAAGACGATCTGGAAGTGTCGGAGTGTCCAGAGAGAGCAGAAGTGGGTCTTCCTGGGTTGGGTGAAGAAGCCACTCTGTCTTTAGTAGGAGAAGAGCTTCTTGATGAAGATTCAAACTCACCACCTCGTTTAGGAGGAGATCCAGGGACCATTTTTCCAGCAAACTTTTTGAGCTTGTGAGAGATTTCCACAGCTGACAGGGAACTCACTCTTCCTGAAGGTGAATCGGGACGGTTCTTTGTCGGTGAAATAGACCGGTCAAAGTATGTGGATCTGTCAAAAGGAGAGTCCTTGGGAGGTACTGGAGGAGACTCTGAGCCTGAAAGCATACCAGGAGTAGCTGGAGAAGAAGCCATTCGTTTACCACCAACTTGAGCTGGAGAACATAGTCTAGGGGGAGTTTCCAGGCCAGTGGCAGTAGCATCTAATGCAGTTTGAGACCGTTCATGACGTCGTCCTCTTCGTTCAGGAGAAGCCATATTGTTCATGACCACTCGTCCAGAGAGGTCTGTATCAGTTCCAGATCTGGAGACTGGTTTTCTAGGTGTAGAATGACCCGAATGAGGTGTAGTTGATCGAGAACTGGATGTAGAAGCGGGAATAATGATATCTCTCATAGAAGCAGTGATAGGCGTAGTAGGAGAAGACTTGTCGCTCTCAACAGCAGCATCATGGTCAATGATCATACTGGACACTCGCTGTTTACGTACAGGAGCAAGGGGAGCAGCTTCCAGAGGTGCAGGGGGTGTACCGTTGACACTCTCTGAAGATACTCTCTGCCGAACATTCTGCAGCATCTTTTCCCTTCTCAAATCAGCAGAATTCGACTTGGGAATCGAACTGGGAACAGGAGGAGGAGGCTGGACAGGAGCAGATAGTCGTTCACTCTGAGCCCGTTTCTTCTGAGCTCGTCTGTGTTCTTTTCTGAGCCGTTTCTGTTCAGCCAGCTCAGCAGCCTCCTTTTCAGCCTCAGTTTGAGCCTCTTCAAACCGCTCATTCTGCTTCATCAACTCCACTCTCTCCTTCTCCAGCAACTCCTCCTGCTCCTTGTCTCGTTTCTCTTTAGCCAGACGCTCCTTCTCAAGCAGAGCCTTCTGTTCAGCCTCCTCTTTCTCTCGTCGGTCCTTCTCCTCCTGCTCGAGTTTCTCCTTCTCGAGTCGCTGTTGCTCCTGAGCTTCAGCAAGTCTCTGAGCTTCCATAGCTTCAGCTAGTCTCTGAGCCTCCAGAGCTCGTCGTTTGTTCTCCTCCTCTCTAGCTTGTTCAATAGCTTCTTGCTCAGCCTTTTCAGCCTCCAGACGTTCTTTTTCAGCAGCCTCCAAACGCTCCTTTTCAACCCTCTCAGCCTCCACCCTCTTCTCCTCCTCCACCTTCATCTGCTTGATTCTATCCAACATCCTATCAGCAGACTCACTGGTATCTTTCATCTGGAGGTTCTGTAACGACGCCATAACCCCTGATGGAACATCCAGCTGACTCACAGCTTCACTGGCATGATCAGCAGTCTCTCCTTCTTCAACACCCTCCTCTACTTCCTCCAACTCCAGAGTAACTTCAGAAGCAGCTTCTTGAGGCTCATTCACAGAGTAAGATCTCATAGCTTTTCCTCCTCGGCCACTTCTCAGTTTCTCCTTGAACTCGTCCTTGAGACGCTTGGTATTACTTCTTCTCAGACTCAGCTTCTTCTGATGATGGCTCTTGTCAAGAGGACACTCCTCAATATTGTCCAATCTATCTCTAGCTTCTGTAAATCCATGTTTCAGAGCTTCGGTGTACCAGTATCGAGCATCAGCAGTGCTCTTTTTGACACTGATACCAACCTCGTAAAAGTATCCCAAGGCAAACTCAGCAGTGGAGTTGCCAGCTTGAGCAGCAACATGACCGAATCTAAAAGCCCAGGGCTCATTGGCTTCAAGATGAACTTCACAGCCACTGAGAAACCACTTTGAGACTTCCAATTCAGCTTCTCCTGAAGTCTGAGTCACATCTCCTTGTCTCCAACATTGATAAAGGTAGTGTCTGGAAGCATGATGAAAGTACCTCAAAGCAATAGCTGAATCGAAACCCTTTCCTCCTCCCTGCCAAGCACGACCCATGCGGATCTGAGCAGGTGCAAATCCAAGCCATGCAGATCTCTCCAGGTTCTTGAAAGCCACATGTTGAGTCTGAGGAGTAGGATGAGACACAGCACTCTCCAGCTCCGCACATCCATCTATACGGATAGCGGGCAGTTCTCCGAGGAGTAGCAAGCCCAGAACATAACTAGGCTGAGGCGAATCAGGATCGGAAACACGTGCTGCACTCTGTAACAGCTCATATGCCTGGTTGGGGTCTCTCTGCAGCCCTAGCTGGCCTTGGAAAAGAGCCATGGCTAAACGGAAACAACAAGCAGAGTCGCCTCGAGCCGCCCCGCGGTCCAGACACTCTTTCCAGTGTGTAACATCGCCTCTAGCTTCAAACTCCACTGCTAAGCGGTAGTACGATCGAGCAAAACCACACGCAGCAGCCTGTTTGAAGTGCTCCAGAGCCTGGGCTGAAGACGTGTTGCCTCCAAAGAGTGACGACAGACCCAGGAGGTAGTGTGCGGCACCTGTAAACGGGCTTTTAGTCCCCTCAGAGCTCTCGGAGTACGCTGTATGTTGAACTACCGTCTTGGCAAACGATACTTCCACTTCATCAAGGCCATGGTGAAGCTCATGGAGATCCAAAACGTCTCTGGCCCATCGGAAAAACTGTGACAAGTGTTGAGAAGACCCTGAAACAGCTTGAGAACCAACTATACTCGTCTGATAGGCATTTTTCAGCGCGTCGATTTTGTCAGTTGGAGCAGCTGGTAAAGCCGGATACGCCGTTTGAACGGGCGGAAAAAGCGTGTCGGGGAACTGGAACGACCCGTCGCGGCCAGTAAAGTGCTCCATTGGTGTGTCGGATGTGTCAATTGGAAGAAGTGATGTGCTGGATCGCGGAGCTTCTCTACAGCTTCCATGCGGTTTGTTTGGGGAATTAAGGTTTGGGGGTTGCCGTGGCAACGGACGAAACCGAGACAATCGGTTTGTTTGTGGAGAGGGACTTGCTGAGCGCTACAGGGGCTGTATCGAGGTCAGGTGACTTTTGGGGTGGTCACGTGACTCGTGTATATAATATGCGCCACTTATTATTTCTCTGACGGATATATTGGGCAAGCTGGATGAGGTGTTTGGGTGTCTGTTCTTGTCCACATTTTATAAATAAGCCTTTTGCTAAAAGTTTATAGAGCACAACATGCGTGTAATTTTGGCGTCGGTATTATTCGCTCAGAAAAATAAACGGCGGTTGTACAGTGCTAAGTCGGTTTTTGTGTGAAAATACGGTGTGATATATTTGTTGGAGGGTGGTAGGACATGATTTGACTACTTGTACAGCTGAATGCTTTTTTTTTTGGCCGATCTACAGCATCATTATACTAAGACATACCCCAGCTTAGACTGCTTAGACTGTAGAGGTGTGTGGCTTAGTGTGTTTTTAATGTGTGAACAATGTGTGTGAACAATGTGCAACGTGGGATTGTTGTATGCCCTGCTTCCAAACAACAGCACATGGTCTTAGAATAAAATAATACACACAAAACCGGCCCGTGTCTTACCATGGTGCGTTTGTGCACTTGTGTTTGTTGCTGTATTGCTTTTTGTGAGTTTATCAGGGGTAATACATGGGCTTCCGAGGTGCTAATGTGAGGCCCATGAGAGTATCGTAGCCATGTTTTAGCAAAGCAGTTTTTTGCAAGGCTGAGATAATAATATCTCGACAAGTGATATTATGGAGCAAGCCGGGAAGCAGGGACGAGACAATGGTTTAGGTCGAAACGGTATAATTGAGACACGGTATTATCAGACACTATTTGCTTTTACTTGAGCATGGTTGGTGCATTAACTAAATGTCACCAAGTCATCGCTACTGACACCACCTTAAAACTACCCCACATCGGTTTCTGTCATATCTCCACGAATACCCACGCCACGGCAAAATAACCTCCACCACGGAAACCGGCCCGCTCCGCTGATCATTTTGATACCTATTTCGCGCCCCTTTCGCGCACCCCACTGTATATTAAACTTTCCCCAAGAAGATGCGACCAAAACCAGTGAATGGTGCAATTCACGTGACTCGTAAAATTGCCCTCCTTTAAACCCCACGTCCAAAGCGTAGACAGGGTTAAAGTGCCTTCTTGGCTTTCATTGTCGTACATCTAGGGCTCGGCATTCTTTTGGGAAATAATACCGGCGTGAATGTCAGCGAGTAAATGACGAGTTTGGACGCTCTGGGAACTGATCGTCGTAACCTAAAGTGACGGGTGTAGGTGGAGTTAGTGGGGCTTTAGTGGAGCTTATTGAAAGTTGTTGGGGGTCTTGGGGGGTTGTTGTTGACATATTGTTGAAAGGTTATTTGACAGGAAGCGAAAAGGAGAGGGAAAGAAGAATGTCCTTTGAGCAGCTGATAGTGGGGGTACTGGGATAATAAAAGTACTGTTGGAATCAGATTTTGACGGAGATTCAGGATCTTGACTCTGATTTCAAATCGCACTTATATACACCCTCCAAACTCCCTTCTCACATGGCTGCCAACCCTATATGACGGCCCGTGAGACCCGCTCTTGCCGAAAGTTATCCGCAAGTGGACACTTATTTGACTGGCGTTGGCGTGGGTGCGCGGTTGACGGATGGCGTTTTAGCGGCGTTTTAGTGTGTTTGCAAGGTTCGTCTAGCCAACACTTTAACTGACAAGTCTGTGCAGGGCAAATGTTCTTGTTTGTGGGGTACGAGAGAAGAATGTGGAAGAGGGGTTTGTTAGTGGCTTTTCTTTGTCTTATGGAGAGAAATGACTGTTTTCTTGGGTTCCTTTTGTGGTTCTTTTTATGTCATGATATATTTACCATAAGAACACCTACAAGTGCATGGTTCAGTCGTCTTCTAAATATTATGTCTAGAGTGGAGACTGTGGTCGGAGCCCACTGCCCACTTGGCATGTAGGGTCATTGCAGGGAGCTAGTGTATGTCAGGTGGTAAGGCCGAAAAAACACACACCACTTGAGTCAGGGCAGATTGTTGAGACATAATAATGGGGGTCATAGGCTAGTTGTTGGTGTGATAATAATCGGTTATTCTGTCCTTCCAAAGTGGGCTTCTGTGGGGGCACGAAACGAAAGTGGAATAAGACAATTTTTACTGGTAAGTGTGGCTTTATATCACCATTGTTATCTCACCTGCATTTCTCAGGCCATGTGTATCATGAGCTGCATCTCTCTGTCGGAGGTTATTCACCGAAAGCAAGGCTTTGTCCTGTCAAAGTAGCTTTACCCTGGCTAGCCTAAATAGTCCAGAGTGCAGTGAGACTAAAAATGACGGGTTCCGAGGTGGGTGTGACTCCTGCGTTGACCACAAGATGGATAATATTTGGAAGAAAACGATATTACAAGCTATGTAATAGAACAGCTAATTGTTTTCTAGCGGAAAAGCGTAGTCAGCATTCAATTGGTGAACTCTTGAGAAATCTCTGAGTCATCTCTGTATTCACACAGCTATCTTCCGTGGAACGTCCTCTGCAGTAGCCTGCTCTATCAATGCACATGGGTTTCACGCTACCAATACGAAAGCTTAGGTGGAGGAGCGAGTCTGCCGGAAAATACACTTTTAACATGTTTGTAATAATTAGTCCTTATCATTATCGATGTCCATCACGACGAATGTGATTGCTTTGTACTTGCTGACTGAAGAAGCAGAATAATCACACATTACTTCGGACTTTCGGCAAATGTAAACGTCCGAAACGTCCGGGAAAACGACAACGTCACTCAACGTCATTCCAAAAGAGACCGGACATAAAACGTGGCTGTTGCCGTTGCCTAATTAGTGAGGTGTTAGTGTCCACGGAACGTACTTAAGCAAAGTAAGAAATTGAAGAAAAGAAATACATGTACTCTAGATACGGTACTGTATGTTCAAGTGTATACCAAAAAATACTACACCAGATGCTGTACAATACTGGCAATCCAATTGAGTACAGTAATCGTACTGTAGTATCTACACATCGCAGTATCACACCGTTCTTTCACACTGCTCTTTCACACTATCACTTCACACTAGTTACCCTCGCTAGTTATCCAAAACAGGACGCTAGACCAGCTCCAGGGTACAACTGACACTTCTTCTTTGGGACAAGTACAGTCTAACCATCGGCTAACCCTCGGCTCAGACATCCCGGTACTAACGAAAGGCGTATACTTAACTAGCTACGATGGCTTATCTGGGGTTAGATCTCTTTCAGCTAGATTGGGGTTTTCATGTGCTTTTGACGTTTACAAGGTGGTTTTAAAAAAGGCTTTATTTTAGTTGGGAATAGTTGAAGATGAACGTTTGAGGTGTTCCGGGAGTGTACGAGGATAGCAGAGTATATGGATCGACAGAGAATACTCGATTTCCCAACTAATATGCGACAATATCCACCCTTTGCTATACAAAATTTTGAGATGTGACTCTTTTTCATATGCCACATTTCTGTTATCTGACACATCTTGTCAATCTGATTAATGAGCCGCACAAGGGTGCATTTTAGACAGCGTTTATCTAGATGAATAATGACGCTATCGGAATTCCAAGACTTATGCCGAGGTCCTGACGATCAGGAGATTCCAAAAAAAGCATCTTGTCTCATCGACATTGAGCTCTGTACAGTCTGTTTCAGAGCAACCATCTCCACACTGTCTTATGCTGTCTCATTAATACTGTAAGACATGCAAACATACAAACACACACACACACACGCACACACACACACACACACACACACACACACACACCTATGATCATATGTGTATCATCAATAAATTCACACAGGTGCTTTTATGTATATCTTCGTACTGGTACTCATCTCACTTCCCTTCTTGTAAGTTGGCACCACCTTAAGCTATCCTCCCAACACACCCAGATCCCTTCATACTCACAAGATCCTGTTTCCCTTGAAATATCCTTATTACTTAGCTGTAGTTGACCACCTTAACTTTACTTGGTTCCTCCCAACAAAACCATTTTTGCTCTTGATGTCCACCCTGGCCGCTGTAGTAATGCTACGTCGATTCCAAGACTACCATTCAACTCCTCTGGCTCGTGGCATTCTCCTACATTGCTCAAAATCTCTGCAGCGTACTTTTTGGTCTGTTTCGTGGAGGGTCAAAACCCCACCCCCAGCCGTGCGGCTTGGAAATGAGCCCAATACACTCCTTCATGGCCCCAAAGTCCCACCTTAAACCATCCTCCCAACACTCCCAACCACACTCCCAACCACACATCATGCTTATTCATATATTCATTATACTCTACTCTACCTGAGCTACCTGAGATATTGGGCTTCATATGTTCGGTACTAGCACTCCTGCTAAGTAGGCTCGTAGGCTCGTGCTTCGCACTTCGCCTACTTCTGCCCCAAACTAGTAATACTCAACTCTCTCATATTCTGCAGCAAATCCTCCACCTTTGCATCCAACTGACCATTCGCATACTCCTCTCTGCTGCTCGCATCGAGATACTGCTGCACCTGCGCCAACCGGGTGTACGACTCGGTACAGAACCGCAGCTGGATCTTCACCAGCGCCTCAAACGAAGGATCCAGATAAGGCACTCGCAGATCAATCAACTGGGGCAGCTCCTCAATCAGCTGGTTGTTGATCTGCAGGTACATGTCCCGTGCCATCTGCTCCTCCTTCTCGGCCTGCGGCAGCCGTCCAGCATCGTTACTGGGCTTCTCAATCAGCTTCTTGGTCTTGTACCGCAGAGCATCATAGTCCATCAGCTTGTGGTTTCGCTTCTTGATGGCCTCGTTGATGTCTGTGAAATAGGCACAGAAGCGCGTGATGGGGTCCAACACAGTCTCTCTGTAAGGTCCATCCAAAGCCTTGACAGTCTCAGCATCCAGCTCCTGAACAGCCTGCAAATAGTACTTGGAAATACCATCCCGGGTGCCCGCATCGCCGTAAAACGCGTCAATCGTCTCGGCAATGCGTGTCTGAGACGATGTCATGGCTCGCAGCGAGTCCAAAAAGCCCTTGGCCTCCTTGTTGAGTTTGGTCGACGCCGACTCCATCGTTCTGTATCGTCGTTCTTCGGTTTCGAATTCTCGGTCGACGGTTTTCTCCACGTGTCCGGTCTTCATCATGACGGACGTTCCCGCCCGGTTCATGGCCTTTTTGAATCCGTTCCAGCTCATTGTGTTGTGTTAGTGTGGTGATGAGGGAGTGTGAATTTGGGAGGTGGAGATAAGGTGCGTTATTATAGGGTTAGGGCCCGAACGAAGTGAGGGCTCTTGTTTTGGTTCTCACTCGATGAATATAGGTCCTACAGACATGGGAATAGTCGGAATGTGTTTGGCTGATTTTTTTGCTTCTTCTAGTGTTAAAATAATTGTGTTTGGTCTGGTGTAACACCGGTTTCAAGACTCCCCCCAGGAGCTATTTTTAAAAAGGGCTGTGCTGCATTGGGACATTCGGAGATGATCAAGGAGTTGGCAAAGGTTAAAAAGTGGCAACAGGTTATGAGTGGTTGTAAGGGGACATACAAACAATGTTAGAAAGCTATTTGAGGGGTGAATAAGGAGGTGGTGGTGTTTAAATCACGTGATTTTGAATTTTAAGGGGATATTGGTGTTTTAATATGGATACGGTTAAGCAGGTTAAATAGGGTGTGTATGGAAATGATCTTGATGGGAATACGAGCTGAAGTGAAAAGTCTATATTTTTGGAGATTTTAACATGTCACAGGAATCTCCAAGACTCAATGGTTCCAATGGTAAACTCCTCGTGTGTCCAGCACAACTAGTTCCTCAGATAATGTCGTTATAAGAACACTCCAATTATAGCCTGTCAAAACGCTATATTTATACTGTGGCCACTTGACCTGTCAACTAATATGCACTCATAGCTAAGCCTCATTGTACCTGAGTCAAAGTCTTCTTCTCCACCACACAATACTGAAGCAGAACACCATGCCGCGGTCCTTTAGGGGATACCAACTCTAGTCGTTGATGTGAATGTTAGCACGAGAGTGCGTGTGTGGTAGGATACAAGCGTCAGCGAGTGTCCAAACAAAAAAATTATGGGGCTATGGGATTACATACACAAAGTGTGGGTGGTGCATGTACGATACACAGACAGTGTGTCTTAAGGTTGGGGTCTGGGGATTTGGGGCTGGGCTGGGGGTGGAAATAAGGTCGGGTGGGAGATTGGGGGTGACAGATTAAGAGTATGTTTAATTTGTCTAATTAGGGTGGGTCTTAGCCTGGATGATGACGGGTGGGGCTGTGGGTGGTGGGTGTGATGTTGGTTTGGGTGTGGCTTTGGGTGATGATAATATACGATATACTAACGCTATCAGAAATACCCATGATTCTGATGACGTATGACATGTGTCTCTGAATATCGTTACTGTCACACCCTGACGTAACATAAACCCAATCAAATCAGAAGACCCGGTGCCCAACAGATCGCTTTCAACTTCTCTTAACATCATCCACATGCCAAGCATACAGCCACTGCCTAGCCACTCAACTACTGTGCAGTTACTTAGCTCCACCGTTACAGAGCGTTAAGCGAACGGCACACTATGGTTCTTGGCCAGTCCAAAGTAGTTGAAGCGGCTGTATAAAAACTATTTGAAAATGCCATCAAAATTGTGTTTGAAAATATCAAGCCGTGTTAACGTTATGTTCACCTTTTCAAATACCCCTACCACCTCATCTCATCTCTACCGAGTTCGTTCTTTCCTTCCGTTTTAGGCGAGTGTAAAATAAGCCTCACGTGACTGCACATTGTTGAGCTCCCACTAAACAACCTCATTGTGTGTTCCCCTTGGCAGCTTCTCGTTGTCCAAGAATCCTCTTTCTTTATCCCCACAGTTGCTTAAGCTTCAGGTCTAGTTTAGTTGCAGTCTAAACACACAATGTTACAAGCACCTACACTAGTCTTCCAGCGGCTAACTAGACTAGGAACGTGGACGGATTAGTAATCAGAAACGGAATTTTACAAAGATATTTTGTCACGTGACTCAAAAACACTCCTTCCACACCAACCCTACTGTGCCTTCCAACTAAACAGCTCACAGCACTACAGCTCCCCCCACCTCCATGCAGCTAAAGTAGACGCCCAGACCGCTCTAGCCGCTCTCCTAAACAAGTGCATTTTTTAGAACCACCTGTTTGGCACCATTTTCGAGCTAAATGTGCCCTAAAGGCAAGGGACAGATCTGTCCATCATAAACCAAGCTAGTTGAGGATCCAGAGCAGCTGCAGCAAATTGGACACATGTGTCGGAACCGGACGGACGCAGGAAAACGTCTGGTGTAGTCCGATTTTGAGTCACGTGACTCAAACCTCTTCAAATCCACTTCCCCCTATCACACCCACCAAACCTTCTTTAACACAGAACCACAGCCAGCTAAAAACACGCTAGGAGCTTTGTCAACGTGGGCGGGTTGGCGGCACGCACGGCTAGTCTACCTAGCGTAGTACATTGACTGTGGGTCTGGAGATAAGTGGAGATAGAGTGGGTATGTGGGTGGAGATAGGGTGATATCACGTGATTTTAGAATTTCGACTAGACCATGGTCTTTGTCAGAGGCTAAGGATTCCAAAAATATCCACTTGGACCCACTTCACAGCCTGGTTTGGTGTAGTGAGCCCCTTTTTCAGCGTAGCATTGGTGGTGAACACGCTAAAAGGCGGTTTCGTGGAGGTTCGTGTTGCACTGGACGACAAGAGGATGTGAAAGATGAATTAAGGACATTTGAGATGTGTAGAAGTTGTTTCAGAGCGTTATTCACACTCTGGAAAGCCCACATTTCCTCCACGTGAGCTGAAAACCGGTTTCCGCAAATGTCACCCTGCTCACGTGACTTGGGTCCGACTTCTCCGACCCTAACAATGTCACTATCACCCTGAACGCACCGGTAGTCTAGCTTGTGCGCTAGTGAGATGGTAGGGTTGTATACCGTAGTTACCGTGGAACAAGGCCTGATCAAATAAACATTCCTGCACTCTGACAAAGGCCATTGTCTGTGATATTTTTCATCCGGCTGAAATGTGTGCTTTTCACCTGGATAATTATTGGTTCTATACGTGGTATTATAGTCCCTGCACTATAGATGTCAGGAGAGAAAATGGGAAGTGCTCAGATCGGTCTGGAAAAAAGAGGTGTGAATAAACCGAGGTCCGCGGTTCGAATGACATCATCCGTTTCTGTTTCAGATGGCTGCCACGCTAGTTACAGGGGTGTTTCTCTTGTGGTGTTCTGGTGTAACATTTAAGCTTTTCCCCCGGTTTTTCTCAGAGCAACATCAGAGACTGTTAGTGGGTGAAAAGTGAGACCAAAGGGCTGCAACTCGGGCCGAGGCTCGAGGCGTGGTAATATTGAGGAGAAACCAAAAGCTTGGCGTTGTTTGAGGGGAATTGGGTTTTTTGGGTTAAGTAATATTTTTAAGTAGGTGTAGGATTAGTTGATAATTTAGTTGATCCGAGATTGAAAATGTGAAATATCCAGAATATTTTCCAATTGAGTTGAGAATATGAAAGAGCACATCAATGTGACGCTAGATAGTGCTTTTCAATGGCTTCAAGAGGCGTATTATCTCACGTTGTAATATCTCTAAACAAATACACTTAACAACTCTAACTACAATCCATCTCAATAATATCCCTCTAGATCCTGATAGACACTAACTATAGGCACAAAAATATATCCTCTGAAACGCCAATTGTCCACGCATCCGCCCACCTTTTCCACAACTCCAAAAACCCACTACAGCGTTCACAAAACCCATAATAATATTTTCTCAAACCAATACGCCCAAGCCACCATTATGAAACACACACCTTCGTACTTTTAGTCACGTGCTCGCAATTCAGCCCAGATTCCAGCCCACCAAAACGCACACCTCAATGTAACACGGACGCCCAGCAAAACGCAGAGAAACAAAAAAACAGAACTCAACGTAGCACCACACTCTCAAACAAGACCTGACTCAGTGTTTGTAACAAAAAGACGCCAAGACAAGCGCTGGGGAGAATCTCACCGGCTTTTAGCAGCCAGCTTTAAGGTATATCGGTTTCCGCAGTGGAGCTAAGTAACAAACGAATGGCTAGTGTCGTATTGACCGGTATGCAAGTAAATAAATCCCCTGGGAATGCGCCCACTGTGCCAAGGGTTTGTTGAGGTTGACAAAGAGGTGGTGAGGATGAAAAAAAGGATGTATGATGTTTGAAGAGGCGTGTAGAGATGACGAGAAGAGGTAGGGAGATATGGACTTGATGGTTGGAATGAGGAGAAAAAAGGGAGTCCAACAGTACCAAAAAATCCCAGATCTGATAATTTTTAGAGTGTTGAGCATTGGATTACTGAGCACCACATCAGTCAACATGACACACCCTACAATACTACCACGAAGCTGAAACTTTGGCTGAAGTTACATTTCACCCTATCCTTCCATTCCCATATGACGTCATCCATCTAACTCTTCATTTTCTCAATACTTCCACCCATCCCAATCATCCCCTTACTAAGCATCCACTCACCTTGTCAAATCCTAATAAAATACGCCGAAACTTTTTCAAAATACGAAGAAAACCACTCCAAACCCCCTACCAAAATTCCACACCTGCAGCAACAAAACTCCACTTTTTTCCTTATCAACGTATTTTCTAAATTGTTGCTATACGCGGACCCCCAAAAAGCTAAACTATGTCTAACCATCTTCGGGCCGTCTAACTATATTAACTATTAGAGTGTGAAGAGTATGACGATGATGAATTGAATGAATTGAATGTCAGAAAATAGCCACAGTCACGTGACATTTTTTATAGCACATATTTTCTCAGTCACGTGACAACAATAATAAAACCCCTCCTCTTACCCTTGTCTCATCATCCATTGCTTGCAGCTCCACGTTCCTGCATTCCTTATTATCCTGCGCCCCTCTCAACGTGCAGTTGAGACAGTACAGGTTATGTAGGTAGTAGCGCGTCACGTGACTTGCCCAATTGGGAAGTTTTCCTTCCACCTTAATACGTCCGATATCGCCTTTCACTGTACAAGTACGGGTGTGCATCTCGTCCTGCACCCTGCACTCAGCACATATATTGGAAGACATAATTATACGGAGCTCATCATGTCTGAGTCATGATTATCGCAGGGATCGAATTGGGCAGATTCAACCGTTTGCATGAGGAGGTGGGTGGTGGGTGATGTAGGCTAGGTGGAGGTATGAGAGGTGTACCATTCGATTCGTCTCATCCGTGCGATTCAAATGGTACCATATACGTCCCCGTAGCGCCTGTCAACCCCAAAACAACTCGTATTTTCCCCCACTCCGCCAAAACACCGCAGAAGCACCCTTCACGTAAACCTGTACCCCACCAAAGACCTGCATCTGACCCATCACGTGTATAGGCAAAGGAACGAACCATTTTAGACGACTACTACTCCATGAATAATGCTCCTAGAGCTAAGCGACCATATTTGCTAGACTCGTCTTAGCCTGGAGATTCGATCGCCACTGATATTACCGTAACTACTACCCAGGAGATCGCTGCAGATCGTTTCCCGGTTGGGCGCTGTCAGCAGCGGTGGACATTTGCATACAATGGAAAGGGGCGCAGAAGAGAGTACGTACCCGAGCGGCTTGTTTGCTTTTGGGAAAATATTTGTTTGACCGAATTTTCTGGGTGGAATAAATTTCCTAAAAATTTGCTAAAATACGTGTCAGAATCACCCACGTGACTAGTATTTCACGTGATTTTTCCGGATTTATTCCGTGGAATCTGACCGACTATCGGCGTCGCAAAGTCTCGGCTATCTTTCCGGACCTCCGAAATAAAGCTTTATTATGAAACACAAACAAACGATTGTCATGCACATGCAAAATTCTGGTGACTGGTTGGACATGTCCGAATACGAGTGGGGCTCAAAATGAGTCATTTGGTGGGGTAGGAGGAAAAAACTCAACGGCTTTCGTATCTCCTGCTCTTTGGCATTCATATTCTCCAGGTCTCATTCCCACAACTCATCTGCCCATCGCTCTAGACTGTGCTGATCGACGTAGATCCACCCAGGCCGTATAGTTAAGCTCAGCACTAGAGTACTTGAACCTTGCTCATCAACAATCGGCAACCTTAACCAACGTGGTTGTGGGTGCAACTAAAAGCTTCTTTAGGTTTCATCTCCCCTGACGTCACCATCAGTCTTGAGAGCATGAATAGGCTCAGGGCAGGGTATTTACAGTCGATTAAAATGAACAACCAAAAATCGTGTGGGAAAAACAAAAACACCACATGAATCTCCGCTTCAAGAGCTCCCTCCCACATGTCTTATA
Organism: Yarrowia sp. JCM 30694; assembly: GCA_001600515.1. Taxonomy (NCBI): domain Eukaryota; kingdom Fungi; phylum Ascomycota; class Dipodascomycetes; order Dipodascales; genus Yarrowia; species Yarrowia sp. JCM 30694. The sequence goes on along the minus strand of BCKF01000007.1, from coordinate 386,951 downwards.
TCTCCCGTAGCCCATCTATACACCCCCATAAACCTCAGCTACTACCCACGCCCTCAAGGTTAGGCTCTTGACAGGGGCCTCGAAACCAACATCGGTCATATCTCGGTGAGTATTCACGTGAGAGCAAAGCTGCAACATCCAGCAGAATGACACTGACGCCTGCAACCCCCCTATGGCATAATATCCACTTTGGTACATACAAAATTCTGCCAGAAAGCCGGCCCGAAAAAAACCGAGCTCGTATTCCCCTCCTTGCGTCTCACTAGTTCCATATTTCGGCTCCAGCTGCTCCCTCTCTCTAGCAGCAAGCCGAGCCTATCTTGTGGCTACTCTACAGATTATGCAGGTTCCCAGTAGCGCTTTAGCCTTGAGACAGGGCTGGTCATTGTGATGGGCGTATACTTGTACAGCATGTACCAGTACAAGGTGTCTTTGTCGAATGTGGAGACAGCAACTGTCTTGAGCAAGGAGAACCAACATCTAGACCTTGCTTGACTTGCTTGACCTGCTTTTCTATGTGTTTTTCTCATGTGTTCTGACACTCCGCTTACGGTAACATTGTCTCCTCTCGTTTAGGCGATATATCTCTCATTTTTAGCCCGCCGGGATTTGTGTTTGGCGCTGCATACTTGGCTCCCGCGCATGTGATTGGCCCAATGGAGCTCTCGTATTCCCCAAACTAGCTCAGATAGCCAGGCACCAGAATGCACACCAGATAAGGTGGGAATGGAGTGAGAGAATGTGATGATGTGATTGAACATTGGAGTGAGTGAAGAACTACTTTAGTTGAAAAATATTTACAACCAAATTTTTTCCAGATCATGGACTCTCTTTTGACACTACTAGAGCGTTACTACCAGATCTATAGCCCATTGTAGCACGTTTCTCGTCTAGCATTTCCGATCACCGATCATATACAGTACTAAATGTATTGAAAAGCATTTAAAAGCATTGAAAAGCATTATAACTCCGGCTATTCATTCATAGCCCTGAGCAGCCATCAAAGGCCGGAAGTTAACAACAAAGACTTGCAACTTATAGCCCTGTTGTAAGTAACACTTCCCCTCCTTCCGGTTTCGTCACGTGACCTGTTCTCTTCTCCAGGTGTCTACTCCACTCATGAATGACAGGGGTCTACTTGCTGTATCTGAGACAGTGAATATATACGAGTGTACTCATACAACATGCACTGTTTCTACTCGTACATTATGATAAATCACTGAAACTCAGGAACAGGATTCCAGGGGCACACATGTTTTTTAATTCAGGGGTATACCCTCATAGTCCCTACATCCATGGGCCAGAGCAGGTACCACCAGGAACGCCCTAAAGCCCTGGAAGAGGTCCAGGAACGTCAGGAACGCGTGCCGTGTTTGGTTAGTGGTATGGAGAGAGTTTGAGCCGGAATCGGGACATGGAGCTAGAGGTTAGGGAAGAGGCTGTGAAGCGACATGAGAGTTATTATTATTACGGGAGTGGGGGTGTAGCGGGGGCTATAGGTGTCGTCGAGCCACGGGGAGTAAACCAATAGATGCGGATTTAACAGGAGATGAAAGGTGTGCAAAAATATTTGAGCTCGGAGATAAATACCTTCCGCAATTCCGGTTTCCGATGGTGGAAAACGCCAAAACCAAGATATCTCAACGGGGAATGTTGCAAACGCCGCCAAAACTCTCCAGTGGCAAGATCCTGGCGGAAACCCTTCTCCGCCAAAATCCAAGACACGTGATGACCGTACACAATGAGTACCTGCTTGGCAACCTTAAACCTGCGTGTCGGCCTTATATATGAAAATCGTCATAACGGCACTAATAGCTGCACAGCGGCAATTCCACGTATACCACGGAAATCAGCGTCTCCGTGGCTCTCGAATGACACCCATCTCGAGCTGCGTCGGCTAAATCTGGATCGCTGACGCGGCTAAAAGGAGACTAGCAAAGTTAAAAAAGGTCGTCTAAACAAGAGAATCTGGGTCACGTGACGAATGGAAGTGGTGGACGCTTCCCAGACGTCCTGGTGAGACACGGGTACAATGCTGTTTTTGTCAGCATGATAAACCCCATTTATGAGGGGTTCCTGGCGGACACGGTAGGTTAAATGTTCGTAAACGGCTTTTCGGGCTTGTAGGATGAGCCAGTGCTTTTTTTTATTGCTGGTAATTGCTTTTTTCAGCCTCTCAGCACTCCGCCCATCTCCATCTTCTATGCCTGTTGGGAGCAGGCAACCCAAAGCTAATCGTCCAAGTAAATTTGTTGGGACTAGTAGCACTAAGGTTTGCACCCTGACTAGTCCCAACTCTATACTTATCATCTCTCCCATTAAGGGTAGTGCCGTGTGTGGGAACGTGAATAACCGAGTATTCAATTAATAGCAGTGGACAAGAGACGAGACAAACGATTTCAAGCAGCCCATAGTAATGGGAATACGACAGAAGCAGATACGAGCAGAAAAGCAGCCTGAATTTTTTTTGAATAAGGCGTATTCCTGCTATGCAAAAAGCAATATCACACACACAGCATTCAGGCACCCAATGTTACATTCCAGGGTTGAGAAAAAAAACTTAGCACGTGTGTAAGTCACGTGATATTGCCAAAGCTGTCGTTTGACAACCGTGGCTGGATCTGGATTGGTAAGATCAGGTCAGATCCGATCTCAACATCACATGACTGGCATAATTAATGGCCGACACTTCTCGGCCAAGTGTTGTGATATGACAGCTGACAGAGAGTGGGCGGAAGGGGTATCATAAAGGTGGGAATTCCACTTTGGGATATTTGTACGATGATGCAGCATATTGATTTATGACTGGTGATGATAAAAGTTGTATTTGTCAGCCGGTGTTCATATACCTGATGATGTTTAGATAAACAATGTCTGTCTCAGTTCAGTATGACAGACACCGGATCGACGGAGATAACAACACGTGACTAAACGAATCTGATGTGTCAATGGTGCAAAACACTTTTCGTTTCTATGCCGACCCCTGCTGTCGAGCTGTTTTCGACTGGGTACCTGTTTTGGTTCCTGAAATGCTATTTTAGGTTGCGGCGACTTTGACAGCACGTAGCGACGTGACGGGCGGGCGTGGAGCGGATATTTTTACACCGTCGGGACCGGCTTGCCTTCAGCTTTCTTTTGGTCCAGGTTGGGGGTCGATCTGAGCGATATTGGCGGAGTTGTGTTGTATAGGGTTGGTGTAACGAGCGGTGTACCAATGACCTTACAGAGACGATAATGACCCTGGAGGACACGTACACACGTACGTACTACTAGTGCTCGTCGCGTTGCATTGGCTGAGCTACTCGTTCTGTTGTGGACTCACGTGTAGGATCCGCAAACGGAGCGCAAATAATATCTGCCAATATCCCCGATACATCTGTTAGCAAGGATGATATTATCGAAAAGTCATGCTGAATGAGAAGGTGGGTGGAAGAACAAGAGGAGGAGTATGAGTTGAAGAACAGAAAAACATGAACTGGTCAAGAATTATGAGAAAATCATTTTTTTCTGTTCATCAGATTTTCACAACCGCATGATTTGTCACAGGTCACAGTGAACGTGCTGTTTTTTTTTTCTTTCCTCCTCCCTCACTTTTCGTTATATGACTTTTCACTTTGCCATTAGTACACTCGCAAAACTCTAGTCCGCCAAGACTCTCCACTTTTAATTTTTGTGGTTTTGGCCAAAGTTAAGATTGCCCATTGATGCACTCCATACAAAGAAAAGCTCAAGATCTCTTTCATTATCCAAAACCTGATATCACCACCCTAACCCCTCTCCTCGATATCAACCTAGATATATATATAGGCGGGTGAGCAGCCCACATTGCACACACTCCCTCACCAGCAAACAAATGTCTGCCGCCCAACTCGACTTTTACTACGATATGGACGACGATCTGGGTCTGGTACGAGACCCTCAGCCTAGTCAATACCCGGACTACATGTACCAAACGGGTACCCAGAGCTATGTCAGCGACGTCCGAACACAATACAGCGACATGCGGTATGTGAACGATAGAACAGCAGCAGCTGGGTATACTACAGACTCCAGAACCACCTCCTACACTCCCTACTCCAACCCGTCTGGAAACGCCTCATCTACTTCGGTCGATGACTCGCCCAGATCAACTCAGCTACTGACCCAACCCATACCCATGGCCGTTACTCCGACTACGGCGCTTTCATCTTCTACATTGACCACTCCTACTTCCACTCTGACCTCTCCGCCTTCGTCGGCTACTTATCCGCTGCCCAGCGCTCCGAGAAAGAGATCTGTGGAATTCATCAGTCACGAGATTAGTAACACGTCTGGAGTGCCTTTGGTGCTTAGTCAGCCGCCTAAACGCGGTGCTAAACGTCACGTGAGCGATGTAGGTCATCATGCTAGTGAGCCCATTTACTACTACTCCAACCTGGTTTCTCCGGCCACCGAATCTTACGACGAGTACGGATTTGATCACGTGAGTCAGAGTCACGTGAGCCCAACCACTCACGTGCCCATTTCCCAGTCCAGTCACGTGAGCCCCACTACTCACGTCTCCTCCAACATTCCCTGGAACCCCTCCTACACCCTCCCTAGTCAAAAATCGTACCGAGAAAGACACAACTCGGACTACACTTATGATTATGGATACGATGTGCGACGAGTTTCCGAGTCGGGAAGCTCGCGAAAAGCCTCAGAGACTAGTAGCACTGGTTCAGACCATGTGGCTACCTCTGGATTTATTAATTATACCCAGAGAGATGGACCCAAGTTGATGACCGGAGTGGCTCCGTCGGGAGCTCAGAAAACCAAGCAGAAGCGGGAGGCGGAAGCTAGAAGGAGAGAGCAGGAGAGAAGGGAGAAGGAAAAGGGATATTACTAACGGGTATTTATAGATAATGCATTAATGACTTAACGCGAATAGCGAAGCCAAAGGCTTTGCTATTTGAGCGAAACCATAGTCGCGAAGCCGAAGGCTTTGCGCCAAGCAGGAGTTTCACTTAGTTAGATAGTGTTCAATTGGTTGTAGGCTGCTTTAGGGCGACTTTGGGAAAAATCGAATATTTTTTTCTTCCCAGATCCTCACGAAAACTCGTATACACGGTAAACCCGACCCTCCAAGTCCAACGGCACTGCCCGTTTGGCGATGGTGTTGCTGCTTCACATTTGGCGACCGTTTTACGAGTTCATGTTCCAGGGTGGATTTAAGGTATTTGCGGGGAGTAATGGAAATGGATGAAAGTCATACTGGAGGTAGGCGGGGTACAGGGGAGTACAATGGTGTAGCTGGTTTTGTCTTTCCAGAGATGGAGGGTCTTGTTTGGTGGATGTTCTAGGTGTTCTTTTTGTATAGCTTAATGTGGGACATTCAATGGAAGTATTTTAACTACACAACTGAGTGAGAATATGATGCTGTTGGTAATAATATTCTCGGTTACTTCATTGTTTGGTACAAGTTTGACATTCCGTTACATGTTATACATTGTTAAAATTAGCTTGGATGTTCCAATTGGGCTGCAAATTTACAAGAAGCAGACAAGAGCTGTAACAAGCTGCAGCTAAGCTTTCGTTGTATGAGCAATATCAGAAACATACAAAAAAAAAGAACACCTGAAATGAACACAGAAACCGCTTGTAGTTAGGTACATCACATACTCCAGATAACACCACTCCACGTGACTCAGCTTCGTTTCCCACCTCATCTCACGGCTACGGACGGCAGGCGATCGTCAGTGCATGACATGGCTTTACGTGGTGCATATGCAGATCAATCTGGTGGAAATAGTGGGAAGAGTCGCGGGACGGGTGCAGCTTTCTTTGTAGCTGAGAGTATACCAGCAACGCGGTTAGGTGGAAGTAGATGTTGTAGTTGGTGTTTGGGTAATTGGTGATTATCTCATGATGTATTGGTGTTGGGGAAATTCTGACTTGACAGAAAGATAGAGCTCGAGGAGACGGTTCGAATGGTGTACTTTAACCCCCCGTTCGACCCTCGGATGTCAAACATGTCGTTCCCATGTGTCTCATATTTGCTGCTGTTGTTCGATTGGGTTTGCACGTATAGACGGGACTTTTACACCATGAATGAAGACGAAAACAAAAGAAATAAATAAATATCTATGAGTAAACTAGTTTTACACTCATCTACAAGTAATCAGACTAGTCATTTTCTTACCTTCACTACTAGTATCATCTGGTAATACCCGATTAGGTGTCTTGAGTAAACTCCCGTATGCAAGTCAGACATGACACACCCTTGTTTCTATACGGATACGAGATTAGCCGTGGAGTACATGACGGGAGGATTTCGGGGATTCGAAAGCTGTTTAGGACAATCAAAGCAGCCACACACCATCCCATGTTCCGCTGCCCCACAGTAACCTAATTCGCAAGGTTGCTACGGGCTGGGATTAAATCCAATCTGGATTTTTCAAGATGCGATCTGGAGCTTGAGACATGGGGATGAAGGTGGTGCAGTTGGGGAGGCGGTAGGAGTAAAAGCGGAGGTGCTAGACAGGTTTTAGATAAAGGAGCTTTTTTTTTTGTTTTCAGAGCTCTTTCAGAACTCCTGACTGAGTAGTTATTTCACAATCACTCACAACCAACCACACAAAGAACTCTTGTCCCTGATGGAATCCACTTGGGTTGTGTGATGGTTGTATTTTTTTTGCAAGCTCCCAGACCCTGCATAACAGTCTCCATTATAGGTGGATCCACATTAAACGTTATTTTGTAGATGATGTCTACTGAAGATGGAGGAGTGATCTGGTCACGTGAATTTTTAGAGAAATCAACTCACGTGACAAAGAGCACCCTTTTTGCAAAAAAAACCATTCAAAATACCCAAAAACCACCCTCTCACCCTCCTCTACCCTGCTCCGACTACATGCAAGGATCGTCACACATGTCAACCAAGACACAGCCCAGAAAGGCAAGTGTACCAAGACAATGGCCTTGAATAAAGAGCAAGAAAAGTGTATTTGTGTCATGTGGGGAGGACAGGGAGAGGCCCTGTTGGCTGCTTCACGTGATTATACCTCTCGTCGGGTGTTTCACCTCCTGCCTCGGCAAACACCGTTAAAACCTTGTAATATGAAGCAAAGAATATACGGTCAAAAAAGAAAATATCACAGCCAGAGAATGAAACAGGCTGTACCAGTATGGAATAAAATAATTCAGAAAATATTTTAATGAAAATAAATCATCAAAAATAAATAATCCAAACACCGCTCACGTGACCCACTGGTAGGATACGTTACATCTCAGTACATCTTTTGCCTCACCATCAGCAGCCCTGTACGGTCCTCATACAGAATATACATAAACCACACGCCACTGCAACCCCACACTGTCACGTGACCTGTTTTCGATGTTTCTTTATGCACCAGCCATCTCGTCGTCTTCTTCTCACCGGCAAAACTTTCCCTAACAGCCAAACTCTATCTCTCGTATATCTGTCCAACCATGATGTGATTGCTGCTGAAGTGAGTCACGTTGAGTCAGATGCAGGGAGACAACTGAGAACCGGTAGGAGCCGTTTTAATATGACGTGTCAGGTGACCGGTAAAAAACGACAGGTCAGCTGACCCATCAGAAGACCCTCAGATGACAAACGTCAGATATTATTTCAAGCTGTCCATATTTGACACACTCAGCCATGCCAAGAGACGTATACGTGCTTGCTTGGTCACGTGATGCTGTATCCTGCACTCCCGACCTTGCCGGAGATGCCGAGATGCCCTAATCAAGATCTCGATCAACAAAAAAATGATCTTTACATGAAGGGGGGTTCATGTTTTTGAAAAAGAAAAGTTTTTTTTTCTGAATTTTCCAAAAGGCAGGTTTAACCGGATCCGCACGTCCCGCACACGTGTGTGGCACGTGACCGTAGCGCAAGATTCGCCGGGCCAAGACTCGAAAATCGCCCCATATGCGCGGTTAGGTTATGCAGCGGGTGCGTCTGGGTTGGCGAAACATTGAGAGGGAAGAACTGAAGATACAGGAAAAATAAAGGTACTGGAGTGATCTGCGGAGTGAGACGATTCTAATGGTGAACTCGGCTTAACTCTAGGACCTCTACTTCACGAGTTATACTCATTCTCCTGCTGCATACCATACCTCTCCCTGCAGGTCACGTGAGAGATAATATCCGTTCTTCCTCTCACACAAAGACATTCTAGAAGTTGCTCAAGCTTCCACCGCTCGGTCAAGTGGTTAACCGCCGATCGAAAGTTATGGTGCCGTATGCTGCAAAGCGAGATGCTCTAGAGGTGCGTACCAGAGGTAGAGATATGGGGTGATGTTTTAGAGTGTGAGGGTGTACCTTGTTACATCATCTGTGGCGGTGTATCACTCTACCGTAGAGTGGTACGTGATGAAACGCAGGTTTGCTTTGGCGCATGATGCTTGAGGGCAAGTCAATGGGGACTTGGAAATATTATCACCGTTGTATGCGGACCTGTAGAGGTGATACGCTAAAGGTAGTCTAAAGTGCTGCAGGGTGATTCTTGATGTAGTGTACTGTATACAGCGCCAAGTGAGAGCATGTAGCTGGCATGTATTCAGTGCCAAGTTGTGCTTGATTGACAGTGTTTTCGTTGCAGGCATTTTCGCTGCGGGCTTTATTTTGCCCAGACAAAGACAGACGGTAACTCTTCAATACGCCATCTTCTCGTCCGTACATGATAGACGTGTTAGACTAGGTCCCGTACAGCTGTGCAGGGCGGTTAATTGTTGGGGAAGGAGATGGACGAAATATTTTTAGAACACTAGAGAGAGAGTTGGTTGATCAAGCAATGAGAGTGATCGTAAAAAGTGGTTTTATTCAGCTCAGGGGTTATTTTGACTGAATTTGTTTCTATATTTTCAATTCACATACCACCATGTATGCCAACATATCACAGCTAGGGTTCGGATACATCCGAAAAATGAAAAATGGATTGCACATCGGGGATAAAAAATAAAACGCGATTTGTTGGGATGTATAACTGTACGGGCCGAATATCCTGTAGCTCTGTAGAGATAGTGTGAAGATGGCATGATGCAGAATATCAAACAGCCAAGACAAGAACACAGTCCAAGTTGAATCATTGAATTATTATAACAGTATCATCAGCAATATTGTTCCCCTCTCCATCGGAAAACCAATCCCGGTTTGCTGCCTTTAGGCCATTTCTTTGTACATTTCTCATGTCTCCTTTTTGCTCGTACTGCTCAGACGTTAACCAAGCCTTTCAGGAACTCAAGAGATGAGGCAGTGACGCGGTATTGACACGGCTCGAAATGGAGTGATTTTACTTGCTCATGAGAGGCACGGGTGAAAATACGTTCTAAACGGAGACTACACGGTTCGCACTTGTTTTTTGTTAAATAAAAGTAATCCAAAAAACAAAAATTGGACATTTAATTTTTTCACCCAATTACTCGCTATGCAGCTGCAACTTTTACACATATCCCTCCTTGTGGATCCAATATCATATTTACAAAATCTATCACTAGACTACGATATTTTTTATTTTTATGATCACAAAATACATTGTGCTTCCGTTAACAAACTTCCAACGAACTCATGTAATAAGATGCAATTACTCATATTCTATACACCCTTCGGTCACTTTACTCAAGTGAAACAGCTTTGAGAACAATGCAAACGGTACAACTACCGGTTTTATCGGCTCTTCATCCTGATCCAGAGCCATTTGAAGATCAACAGAGTCAATTCCAGGGTATGGAACGTTGAAATACAGCGGAATATCACTGATCACGTGAGGAAAAGGTGATTTCAGAGGACTCAGAGTATCACGTGACATGTTCCACAAATGCTTGACTCTCTGGTAACCTATAGATACCACTGAATAGCCCGTTTTTCCACAGTATTTGACATCACTGATTTCTGTCCTATTGGCACATTTATCAGTGATGATATCAGAACTATCTAGAGAAGCTTGAACGGAAAAATGCTGGTTGAAAAAATAATGAAACAGCCCGTTGTAGATGGCTACTGGGTGTCTAGTCATACGCAGGTCCATCACTTTGTGAAGCTCTTGTTTGCCAACATAATACAGAGAGTCGTAGTAATTAGGCCATCCTAGTACCTTCATATCATCTTGAATGAGGTAGACAAAGAGATGATTTCCTGAGTGTAGCATTTCGTAGTCTTGACAATCAGGTAGCTCGTATATTCTTGGTTCTGGTTCGTTTTTGTACTGCAATAACAGAGTGCCTAAGACGTACTGAGTACATCTATGGCAGATAATGGTGGCAAAAAATTGTGGTAGAGAAATCACTTTTTGAACATCAGGTGCACTCCATGGCTGGAAACGAGAGAGGTCCACTTTGATGCCGTATTTAGAAGTGTACCATTTATCTGAGGCTGATGTATTTTTGAGAATCTCAGAAATCTCAGAAATTGATGTTTCTTCCGACTCAACTGACGGTAAATCCATCACATTCACCTCCTTGACTCTTTTTTCACTGTCCACCACCTTCAGACTGCGCTGATACGTCTTTTTCCCTTGTTTCCGTCTCGTGAATTCCATACAACAGGCCATAAAAGTGTCAAATTTGGACGTATCGGGTTCGAACCACGGACACACGGTCTCGATTTTTCTCCTGAACGTTTCTTCATCGATCGCCACCCTCCAAAACACGTTTGTGTGAGATAATGCGCATGTAGAGGGTATATCGAGGTAAGATGCAATGAGGGATGTAATTTCTGCAGGGAAACTGTTCATCACGGTCATAGTAGTCACGTGATGGGTGTTATAGAAGTTAGGGTATCTCTAGAGGTGTTTGGTGGGGATGAAGTGGTGATGGAGGTGTGGAATTTAGAGTGTGGGTTAAGATTATGTGGCGAAATTATTGGAAGTGGGTGGTTTTTTATTGATTGGTTGGAGAGGGAAATGGTGGCTCTGGTTGGAATCAGCTAATGGAGTTGAGTAGGATAGCAAGTTTTAAAAACAGTTTTGTGTGATTTTTTTGGATGTTGATGGGGTGGTTTCTGAAGTAATGTGTTAACTGCATCTTCCTCCCAACTCAACTATTTAGGTTAAACTGGATGTATGGCTTAATCTCAAAACATTAATTACCGAACAGCGGTAGATTTTGATCAGCTGTATATTATGTTTCCGGGCTAATGAAGTATCAATTGAGGTCTATACAAGTTAATTAAATCTATGTCTTCTCCACGACTAATTCACGTAGAGTTGAGACGAAATAAGCATGGGGACTATTCATTTTTATGACGTTGGACATGAAGGAGCTGAAGGAGATCGTTTAGAACAAAATAAAACCTATGAAATTGTAGAGGGATATAAGAGGAGTAATATGGTTAAAATTGATTTTTAGTAGGAATCTTGTAGAGTGAGATATATTGGGTTTAGTATAGCAGAATACTGGTAATGCAAAACACTTTTTGTATACAATAACTATCGCTGAATACAAACATTTTAATACTACCAGAACCGTATGAGTCTTCCAATTCCAATGGTCAACTCTATAACCTTGTAGCATCAATATCCAACGAGATATCACCAAAACAAGTTCAAACAGCGACAGCAACAGCGCAACAAACGAAAACGCTTAGCAAACACCATATTCGATATCGGAAGACCTCAACGAACACGCCCATACCATTATCTCAATACGTTCAAAAATCCTAGTTTAGACCCCCGAAACCTAAAAAAAATCGTGCAGAAACGCAAGCAAATACAAAATAAATGGTACCGTTGTGTTCGCCGGGAAACGGAGATCAATTTGATGCCAATTACTTTTGGTTTCATTTTTTCAAATTTTCAAAGCGCCCCAGCATACCCAGGATTAATGGTAGAGATTTGGCCTTTTAAGGTATTGTTTATTTAAGCTATGGGAGCATTGGGGAATATTTTGGTTAAGATTGGGTGTATTTCAAGTAATGTTGCAATTATTTTGTGGGTTAAAATACTACCAATCTTAACCAAAAAATTACCTGTGCGCCCATAGCTTAAATAAATCATACCTTAAAATTGCAAGACCCTACCATTAATCCTGGGTATGTCAGGAAGGGTCAAAGATGTGAAAAAAATGAACCAAAAAGTAATTGGTATAGAAGTGATCCCCATTTCCAGGTGAACACAATGGTGGCATTTATTTTGTGTTTACTTGCGTTTCTGCACGATTTATTTTAGGTTTCCGGGACCCAAACTAGGAATTTTGGACATGTTGAGATATTGGTATAGGTGTGTTCGTTGAGATCGTGGGATGCCGAATATGTTATTCGTTAAGCGTTTCCCTGCGTTGTGCTTGTGCTGTCGTCGTTTGAATCTGTTTTTAGAATATCTCGCTGAGTTTTCATACTACAAGATTCTAGAGTTGCCCATTGGATTCAGACGCCTCTTGCGGTTCGGGTAGTCCCATAGTATTTGTATTTTGGTATATTAGTTCTACATTAAAAGTGAGGTGAACTATCACTACCCTTCTGTACTAAACCCTATCTATCTCACTCTATAGAAATCCTACGGAAAGCTAGTAATCATAGTTTTACTCCCCTTGATTCCCTCTACAACCTCATATACATGAATCAGCTCTATAGAAACCCTTCCCTCCTTCATCCCAATCTCATCCAAAACTAGACTGAGGAGTTGTAGGATTTGGAGTTGGAGGTACTTTGACCACGAGTAGCCATACAGAGTACGAAAAACACATGTTACTGTTGTAGACGGCATTGACTGTAACTTGTATATTTTAAGATCAAACAATCACTTGTACAGTACAGCTGTTAATTATATAGTTGTGCGCAAAAACTGAGGCAATTCTCACTGGGTTCGAATTTTGCCCTCGTTTAGCGCTTAATAAATACTACCACGGCAACCAAAACTCCTCCTCGTCCATTTCCGGAATCGGTTTACCCCACGCTAGAGGAGCTCTCCTTGATCTTCTCAGTTTCAGCATATCTTCAAAAGACGGCACCAATTTCGGATTTTCGAAAAACGAAGTGAACGGTTTTTCAGGTGGTGGCGATGCTTTAGCAGGTGTAGAGCGTATGGACGAGGTAGATCTCGCTTTTGACACTTTTGAAGCACTCGACTTTTTGAGTGTTTTTCCAGAGTACTCTTCATGTACTTCTTCCTCCTCCTCTTCCTCCTCTTCATCTTCTTGCTGTTGTTCATTTTCAATATTCAACGAACGATGGTAGAATATGGAAACCACAGGACCAGCTTTTCTGCCATTATAAGGCTTCTCAACATAGAGATCTGTATCAGCATATTTGGGATCATTGAGCATAGCCAAAGATAACTCCTTTTTGCGAGTCACATACTGTTTTTCTCGCTCTTTAAACTGATCATAAGATTTGACCATGAACCTGCACTCCTTCAAAGTCAGCTCTCTCTTCCTTGCAAGCTCCTCTTTATCGCCCATATTGTGTATCTTTGTAATACCCCCAATATACCGTATCCACTCTCCACTTTCGAGCTGTTCCATCTGAGTGACCAGCCTGTCCTTCTCCTCCATGATCCGAGTTCTCTCTGTAGTTGTAACCCGCTTTTCATCTCGTTCCATACGCTTATGATCTCCTTCATAAAGAGAGTCAGGAAGAGGGTCTTCAAATCCTCCAGGTTCAGGCTGCTCATAGAGATGAACTGAGGGGTTGAGAGGTAATTCAAACATGTTTTTGCCTTTGCGAAGAGCTCGGTCACGTGCCTTGCACACCTTTTTCACCATTCCACAGCTGTTCTCTCTCAGGCCCAGTTTCATCGTAACCGGAACATCCTCGGTCAAATCCACGTCAAAGTCGAATAACAAACTGTCGTCCTTGTGTCTGTGTCGTCTGCCTCGTTTATCTTCTCCGTGTGAATATTTGGCCACATCTTTTCCTCCAAAACCAGCCGGAGAAATTTGATGCTGCCCGTTCTCGGTGGGTAGTTGTTGTGTCGAGCTGGCAGTTGCACCATTCGACTCGTCTCGGCCGTGCGCATCTTTTGAGACCGATATCGTCGAGTTTGAGCCGTTTTTCAGTCCGGCAGTAACTTCTGAAGTACCACTTTTTTGCCCCACCCCTGCAACACCTCCAGGTGTCTCAAAAACGTCATCCTCGTCACGTGACTCAATCTTCACCACAGGCTCCGCGCCAGGTCCTCCCAGTTTCAGTCGTAACCTTTCCACCATGGCGTTGGCGTGTAAGACGTGTTTTGCTCTGATGTCGGCGATGTCAAGAGTTGAGCGTGTGGAGATGATGAAGACTACAATTTGATCAAAGTAGTTAGGGAGGGGTATTTGGGTCAATCTGAAAGAGCCGGGCAAGGGGAGCACTAATGTATTTTTATTTTTATTTTCACGATTTTACTGGAATTGATAGAATTATTTTTGTCCTTTTCCGTTCTCACTTTATTCTGCACAGTTATTCACACTTGCGGAGGTGCAGGTAGGGTAACTCACTGGGTATACAGTCTCCCTAGATTTTTGGACATATCCAAACCCTAATTCTCCACGTTACACGTATCATGCAGCTGCCAATATCACACTGTCACGGCAGACGTCACTAATCAACACATGGGCTCTTACAAAGAAAAGCCGCAGTTTGTGGTGAGTATGGAGGGGGAGTGTGAGGTCACGTGACTGAGATCAAGACGGAAAAGGCACAATTTTTCAAGTGATCTGACTAAACGGTTGATCTGAGTGGGTGGAGTGAAGAGGAGGTCAGTGTGGGGTCAAGGGTCACGTGATTTACATGAGAGACGTCCAGGGGATCACGTGAGCAAGAGGAATTCTCGAGGAGGTCAGCAGGGGTCTTTTCCGTATAGCTGATATGGGTTGTCTAGAGAAAGTCAGTGATCTGTATCAGATTATTATCTACGTTGTCCAGGCTCGGTCAGGTGAATCTACTGGTCGTTAGGAGTCTTATGAACTTGAAATCATGTTATTCGGACAAGATTTGAGCGAGTTGTGGACTTTTCTTGTTGGTGCAATTTTTCAAATCCCCACAGATTACTCAGATGTGATCCCACAGAGCTCTAACCGACGCAGAAAGACTCCTCAGATCACCCCGAGTCGATTAGTATATCTCAGACCTCTCTCAGACCTCTGACCACCGAAAAAGTCTCTTGTTAGCTTTTTGATCTGATCTGGACTGGGAGGTCATGTAGTCACGTGCTTACCTCTACAGGGATTCTTACCATGTGACTTCATCAGACACTCAATCACGTGACTTTTACGATCACGTGCTTCACTCACGTGTCGTTACTCACGTGACACAATGTCATCATTCGTTCCATATTAACACAGCTCCAAGCACCGTGGATCCCGATAGTGGCCACTCTGGGCCAAGCCGGATCATATTTTCTGGCTCTGGTGGTCGGCTCGTATCTGCATTTCAACCTGCATTCCGAGGAAGCCTTTCCCGGACTGTCTAGTGTTATTGGAGGGAGGTATCCTGAGAGGAGTATTTTCCAGGTCGGAATGGCCATTTTTCTTGGTGAGTAGAGCGAAAATGGAGAACGCAGTTCTCCGTTTTTGAGCTGGTAGTGTTTAGAAGGATTCAGGTTTTTTTTTTTTTTTTTTTTTTTTTTTTTTTTTTTTTTTTTTT